>PGCI01000245.1:0-142821 GCA_002873125.1 Puccinia coronata f. sp. avenae | reverse complement strand
TGAGCTGGTAACAGCTCAGCTGGCAGGTCAGCCTGCATGCTGAGCTGGTAACAGCTCAGCTGGCAGGTCAGCCTGCATGCTGAGCTGGTAACAGCTCAGCTGGCAGGTCAGCCTGCATGCTGAGCTGGTAACAGCTCAGCTGGCAGGTCAGCCTGCATGCTGAGCTGGTAACAGCTCAGCTGGCAGGTCAGCCTGCATGCTGAGCTGGTAACAGCTCAGCTGGCAGGTCAGCCTGCATGCTGAGCTGGTAACAGCTCAGCTGGCAGGTCAGCCTGCATGCTGAGCTGGTAACAGCTCAGCTGGCAGGTCAGCCTGCATGCTAAGCTGGTAACAGCTCAGATGGCAGGTCAGCCTGCATGCTGAGCTAGTAACAGCTCAGCTGGCAGGTCAATCTGCATACTGAGCTGGTAACAAGGATTCATCCCTGCAGACAGATCACTATGTACCCCAAGAGCTCCCCTTTCCCTCCCTTCCCCAGTCCATGTATCAGCCTCTCAGTTTCCCTCAAGCTTCAAGCCAGAAATCCTAACAGTATGAGCCTTGATTGAATGCAGATACACCTACGTAACCAAGTTGTTCCATCAGTACCTTAGGGAAAACTTATCAAAGTTCAACTTCCTGCTTGTTCACCATGTTTTTCATGGTACCACAGCCACAGGGAGTGGGACTTATGATTCAGCAGCCCAGCTTGGACTGAGAAAATCTGCAGGGTTTGGTGGTGACCGGTGAAAATGTAATCACCACCTACATCCCAGAGTTTTTAGCTGTTTTTTTTTTTTTTTTTTGGTTTTCAAAATTCAGAGATTGTATTGTGAGAAACAAAACTGTCTATCCAAAATTCTGGAAATCTGTCCTCCTCATGCCCCAAAAAAATTGACTTTGACTTTCAAAAAGAAAGAAAGAAAGAAAAGAACAAAAAGAAACAAAAGAAAGAAAAGAAAGAAAACAAAGAAAAGAAAAAAAGAAAGAAAAGAAAGAAAAGAAAGAAAAGAAAGAAAAGAAAGAAAAGAAGAAAAGAAAGAAAAGAAAGAAAAGAAAGAAAAGAAAGAAAAGAAAGAAAAGAAAGAAAAGAAAGAAAAGAAAGAAAAGAAAGAAAAGAAAGAAAAGAAAGAAAAGAAAGAAAAAAAAGAAAAAAAGAAAGAAAAGAAAGAAAAGAAAGAAAAGAAAGAAAAAAAAGAAAAGAAAGAAAAGAAAGAAAAGAAGGAAAAGAAGGAAAAGAAGGAAAAGAAAGAAAAGAAAAGAAAGAAAAGAGCAAAAAGAAAGAAATGAAAGAAATGAAACAAAAGAATGAAATGAAAGAAATGAAAGGAAAGAATTTTTTTATTTTTTTGTGAAAAAAATATTGAAATTCACCCCCAAAAATATTTCAAATATCCCTGGGGTGATTGCATAATTTTTTGTTGTGTAAATGCCTATGGGGTATCACAATGCTTAAATATGGGTTTAGTGGTTTATAAATACATATTTATGGGCTTATAGGTCTTCTTAACCCCATATGTTTGAAATGTTGGGTTTTAAAAGAAAAACAATCTGAATGGCTGGAGCAGGCCCTTATCCCTTAAAAATAGGGGCTTGGAAAAACAACTGCCTTCCATTAGACAAACAACTCCCTGAAATTTTCTTGACCGCCATTTGCCAAGTTGACAACATCAATGGGAGTCGTCAGCTAAAAGTAATTTACATTTTGGGAGTCAACAGCCCAATCTTTTTTCTAATAAAATGATATTTCTGTCAGCCTCTGTGATGCCAAGGGCTAGTACCTTTTAGCTACACAAGGTGATAAGAGTGCAAATGAAGGGTAAAGTGGGGTAATTTCACGTAGAAAAGTAGTAAAGAAGAGATAAAAAGAACATAATTCTTTTTTATAAAGGGGCCTGCTGGCGCAGGGGTGTTTGTAGGTGCCCTCTAAATCAGAGATCTGCAAAGCAGGGTGGTATCTCAGGATGAAACCGGGTCGGGTTCGGGTCAAAAAACAGTGCCCAGACCCGACCCATCAGTAGAGCGGGTTGGGTTGGGTCGGGTCAAATTCTCCATTTCCCTGACCGGACCCGGACCCATTTAGCCGGAAACCGGGTCTGGGTTGGGTCGGGTCGGGTTATTACCGGGTCAACCCGGACTTCATACCCTCATAAGGGTATGAAATTACCTAATAATGATATTTCGTCTGCTTATCGGGTCAACCCAATGCAATATGGCTGCCCGAACCCGACCCGGAATATGCGCGGGTTGGGTCGGGTCGGGTCAGAATTGCAAGATATTCTGGAATTTCTGCCCGAACCCGACCCATTTAGAGCTGGGTCACGGGTCGGTTGCGGGTTGGCCCGACCCACTTTCATCCTGAGTGGTATCTGATTAAGCAAACAATGGGTTTCTGCGTAACAGAAGGTGGTACCAAAGTGCTTTTCCAATTAAGGAACCAGAATGGGGACAGAAGGATAAAAGAAGTACTCACTATTGCTTCTTTTAAGCCAAAAAGCCACGTAGGGGGGTGAAGTAGAGCTGCTGGGTAGATTGGTAGGTTTCTGCGCAGGAGCTGGACACGTAGGTTGGTTGATTTAAAGAGAACACCACGGATAAAACAGGCAAAACAGGGCAGAGTAACTGAAATAAGAACAGGACACGGCGTAACTGATTGACTGTAATAATAAATGATGATGATGCACAACATTTGGCGTGGAAAGAGGGCTCTATATATACTATTTTCACTCATAGTAGAGGACCTTTCTTGCCTGTGTGCGTGTAGTTGCTATATTTCAGCGCAATGTGGCCAATTTGGGAGATTGGCACTAACAAGGCTCATCCCAATGGCACTGCTGATCATTATTTCAGCGTCACAAGTGTTTATAATGACCTTAATAACCTATTTGGTTATTGTAACTAAGGTACATAGCAACACTGACGTGTATTTGTATCTGAAATGGGCCACAAATGACGCAAATGGGCCACAAATGGCTATGGCCAATCATCAAAGGCCACGCTGGCTATGTTACTCTTATGTATTCAAGGTTTTTATTAATGAAACCTTGTAAATAAACCACGTAGAATCTACTAGTACCCTAGTTACACCTGTACACGTGTGGTAACTAGGGGATTAGCTATTTCCACGCATTTGGCTAATTTCCAATTAGATTATATAATCCACGCGCGGGGTTGGAGGATTAAACCCCAATTGGGCCTAACTCCTAAACTATACACAACACCTCAATTATAAGTCCATAATTGGACATTTCACATATGGTATGTATATATAACAAGTACATACGTGTGTAATGTCATCTGTGACACATAAGTGTGGCCAATTCTTACGGGTAATTGGTTCAAGGTGAAGGAGTAGGAATTCAGGGGTACTTTCAGTGAGGGACCCTACATTAATTTGCATGAGGATTCAGAATATGACATAATATTCTAAGTTATCCTCAAGTTTTAAAAGTTATTAGTATTTTTTTGTAAAAAGTAGTTGTTATTTTAATTTATTACTTATTTTTATGGTGTTAGGATTTTGCTAAGTTTATAGAATAAAAATAAGTAAACTAAGTTTTTTTTTATATATTATTAGTCATATTAATGGGTCTTAATACTGTGGTAATAATGTCTCTTTTTATGTTACTTTTTGTCAGGTTGGCTCTGACATAGTAGCAAGCTGACAATTTCCTTTGGGAGTTGCTTACCCAATCCTGAGGATGGAGACAGGAGTTGTCCTGAAAAAGTTCAGAATCTCACGTAGGCCATGTCTCGCAACAAGTTGGCATCCCAAATGTGGCAGACCACTTGGGGGATGCTGGCCTAATAAAGAAGGAAGCATGCAAACACACCAAAGTTGCATTGCTAGTAGAAAAGATATAAAAAAGAGTTCATAATAAAAAGGAAAAAAAGATGGGGAAAAAGATGAATAAAATCATCAATCAGTAACATTGTATGTAGAAATAAAATGCAATATTAAATCAATGTGAAACAAATGAAACAACAATTAAATCTATAGTTCACATTTGTTTTTTTTTCCTTTATCTCTTGAGGAAGTCTTAAAAAAGCAGCAAATTTTTTTTCCCATTCCAAAGCCTCTGGAATGGCATTTCAGTGCCAATCATCAGACACGTGGGGTGCAGGAAAAAGAAAAGCATCATTGAGCTCAACTGCAATGAAATGAGATAAACCCAAGAGAAAAGCCATAAAAATGAGAGGCTTGTTGTTTGGCGGGGTAAAGCATGGGAGGAAATTATGAGAAAGGTGAGTCATAAGTAGAAAAATAGGGGCACCATATAAATTGGCCAATGGGTCACCCATTGATGGCATTGTGATCCAGTCTTTTTATAACATCTTTTAGTACCAGGGAATTTGATTCTTCTCAACATTTCAGAAACCTTGAAAGTGAGGCGGCCCACGTGAGATTCTGAACTTTTTCAGGACAACTCCTGTCTCCATCCTCAGGATTGGGTAAGCGACTCCCACAGGAAATATTATCTCCACAGGAAATATTATCTTATTAGAAAAAAAATTGGGCCGTCAACTCTTAAAATTTCAATTACTTTTAGCTGACAACTCCCATTGACGTTTTCAACTTGGCAAATGGTGGTTGAGACAATGTCAGGGAGTATAATGGAAGGCATTTGTGTTTCCAAGCCCCTAAAAATATAGAATGTACAACTTCCAACAAGCCCAAAACCATGTTCAAAGTGAGTGTGTGATCACTTACGTCGACAGACATTGGGCCCGCAGGCTGCAACCAGTTTTGGTGTTGGGTGTGGACACTAACATGCCTACCGCCACTGTATGCAAGTCAATCCCTGGAAAACTCTGACCACATGTTGGTGCCAAGCCAAACCTTAGGTGTGTTGTGTAATTGTCAGAAACTCACAATCAGGTCTAAATTGTGTAATCAGTGCACAATTGTGTTTTGCTGAATGACACTCAGGCAAAAAAAAAATTAATCAAGAAACAATCCATTCTCATTCCCAATCTTATTTCCCAGTTGTATTTCTACTTTGAATCACTCAATCTCAACCTTCAAATATTGCACTCATAACCAGATCATTTAAATTCATCTCTCAATAATTGGTTATTCATCATTGTTTGCACCAGCAAACAAAGCTTTTTGTTTGATGCACTGCTGTTTGCTTCCAAACTTCAGGAGGAGCTAGAATCAGCTTCCAGGAAGATTGTTACTTTAGTTTAACTAGAGGATAAGGCGGCTGCGCCGCCTGCCACTCTGAGGGGTATCATCCATGATCTTTGTTGCCATCAAAAATTCAATTGAATTACTGGATCATTTAGGCACAAATAGCAGCTTGGATGGAATTGGAAGGTAAGCAGAAAATTTTACTTCCTTGCAGGGCCATTCAGTTCAATTGATCCAAAACTAACTTGGAGGGACATCAGTCTTTGGGCACTGAAGCTACAATTGCCTGTCTCCTGTCCTGTTGGCAGTGAATACACGTTGGAAGCTTAGCTCCCCTTTTAGTTTTCGCATGACTGCTGAAGACGCAAGCCTCTGGGTTGCATTTAAAGGTTCATCTGCACAATGAACACCCTCTCAACACCTAGCATCAACCATAGGCCACTGTCTTTCCCCCACCCAACTCAAGCTTGAACAGATGCTGCGTTTGACCAGGGCTTGAAAGCCCAGGGTCAAATCTTCAGCACAAGGTTCTGGTAGATGACCAGGTAGCTCTGCCCCAGCACCAGATGGCTTTTTTTTGACAAATCCGGATCGTTGGCGCGGGGCCCCTTGTTGGCCTTGCGTTCCTCACTGCACTTGAAACACCACTCCTAGTCAAGGCACCTACATCATACACACACACACGTCCGCACAAGGCACTTGCCAATCAGTAGCCGCTATCATTAACATCATCCTTCAAAGGAACCCCGTCCGATAACACACCTTTGGTGGTACAAATGGTGGCACATGACATTCACCACCAGCAACTCCAGAAACGAGAAGCAAGCGGCACATTTGTTGTTGAGATGGAAGATCTGCGGCTTGTTGACAAGCTCGGTGAGCTTGGAGCGGTTCTTATCGATCTCCTTGTCAGCCTCTGTGATGCCAAGGGCTAGTACCTTTTAGCTACACAAGGTGATAAGAGTGCAAAATAAGGGTAGAGTAGGATAATTTCACGTAGAAAAGTAGTAGGAAAGAAATAAAAAGAATATAATTCTTTTTTATAGAGGGGCCTGCTGGCGCAGGGGTGTTTGTAGGTGCCCTCTAAATCAGAGATCTGCTAAGCAGGGTGGTATCTGATTAAGCAAACAATGGGTTTCTGCGTAACAGGAGGTGGTACCAAAGTGCTTTTCCAATTAAGGAACCAGAATGGGGACAGAAGGCTGAAAGAAGTACTCACTATTGCTTCTTTCAAGCCAAAGAGCCACGTAGGGGGGTGAAGTAGAGCTGCTGGGTAGATTGAAGGGTTTCTGCGCAGGAGCTGGACACGTAGAATGGTTGATTTGAAGGGAACACCACGGATAAAACAGGCAAAACAGGGCAGAGTAACTGAAATAAGGACAGGACACGGCGTAACTGATTGACTGTAATAATAATTGATGATGGGGAACAACTTTTGGCGTGGAAAGAGGGCTCTATATATACTAACTTCACTCATAGTGGAGGACCTTTCTGCCTGTGTGCGTGTAGTAACTGGTTTTCAGCGCAATGTGGCCAATTTGGGAGATTGGCACTAACAAGGCTCATCCCAATGACACAGCTGGTCATTAATTCAGCTTCACAAGTGCTTTTTGTGACCTTAATAACCTATTTAGTTATTGTAACTAAGGTACATAGCAACACTGACGTGTAATTGTATCTGAAATGGGCCACAAATGACGCAAATGGGCCACAAATGGCTAAGGCCAATCATTAAAGGCCACGCTGGCTATGTTACTCTTATGTATTCAAGGTTTTTATTAATAAAACCTTGTAAATAAACCACGTAGAATCTACTTTTACCCTAGTTACACTTGTACATATGTGGTAACTAGGGGATTAGCTATTTCCACGCATTTGGCCAATTTCCAATTGGATTATATAATCCACGCGCGGGGTTGGAGGTTTAAACCCCAATTGGGCCTAACTCCCAAACTATACACAACACCTCAATTATAAGTCCATAATTGGTCATTTCACATATAGCATGCATATATAACAAGTACATACATGTGTAATGTCCGTGTGACATATGTTTGTGGCCAATTCTTACGGGTAATTGGTTCAAGGTGAAGGAGTAGGAATTTAGGGGTACTTCCAGTGAGGGGCCCTACATTAATTTGCATGAGGATTCAGAATATGGCATAATATTCTAAGTTATCCTTAAGGTTTAGAATTTATTCAGTTATTTTTGTAAAAAGTAGTTATTATTTTAATTTATTACTTATTTTTATGGTGCCAGGACTTTGCTAAGCTTATTGGATAAAAATAAGTAAACTGAGTTTTTTGTACATTATTAGTCATATAAATGGGTCTTAATATTGTAGTAATAATGTCTCTATTTATGTTACCTTTGTCAGGTTGGCTCTGTCATAGTAGCAAGCTGACACTCCTTCCGATACAAAATGATCATATCCAAATCCTACATCCCGCACGTCACGTAAAAGTGAAAGAATCAATATGAGAGTCAGTGATTTTTAGAGTTGGATAGACAAAAAAAAGGCTCACAGATTTCATTTCATGTTTCTGGTTCAAGACTTGATTGAGCAGATACTGCTTCACTGTACTGATGGATGCGCAGGAGCCAGGTTTCAGGCTTGATGGAGCTGTTGACCTGGTTTGCGGATGATGATGGATGGTCGGCGCGCGTACGGCGCTTGTCTTTCTCGTGGAACTGGGCACAGTCCATCTGCAATGGGGCCGACTGGGCCCGCGCCTTCTCAACCGCCCATTGCTCTTGAAGAAGATTTATCTCCAGGTTCTTCAGCGCTTTGTTGGTCTGGTTTGAGTCTTTGGATTCCGGATCTACGTATGCCGCCGCATCACACTGTGGAAAAAAATGAATGACCATGCTTAGTACGGGATCTTGTTATTGCCGGCAGACAAGAAAACCTTGATGGTGAGATCTGAAATAAGCGCGGAGCTTTGTGGAAATAGTGTACAAATAATTTAGCCCTTCTTGATTTAGCGACATCGGGGTCTTCAGCAGCCAGATTGCTAGGTTTAGCGGGGCAATGGCCGAAGAGACTGAATCCGAGGGCCAATTCTCTCTGGGCAGAGCTCTGCGTGGACCAGATCTCTCGGACCACTGTGCCAACCAGTACGTCCACAATCAGGTCTTGGCCCAACGGCCCATTCATCCATTGCCCCCCGCCGTTTGTGCCCGACACTGCCCAAAGAATCCGCGGGATCCGGTTCAACGATTGCACTTCCAAACTCGGCCGCAGATATACCAACCCACCTTGAACCCCGTTCCCGCCTAGACATATGATCAAAATCAGAAGAATTGGATCGTGGGTAAAAGTGTCTTGTTGGCACGTTTTTTATCTCTTGAAAACCCGGACAGTCCTCCTCGCGCTACAAATTTCTCCCAGTGGAACACCACACCACCATCCCCACTGTTTCCTAAAAAATAACAACAGAGCCCAGTTCATTAGCAAAAGTATATTTGATAAGCAGGGACAGGGAGGAATGCAAACCTGCTCAGCCCATGACTTTCATCTGATCAACAAATTTGGAGGCCTTTTGGAGGAAAGAAAAGATGTATAAATGGGTGAGTTAATCATTGAGAGGTTGCCGGAGATAATAATGATGATGTGTCTGTCAGCCACCTTGCGGCCGCGCTCTTTTGCCACGCGCTGGCAACGACAGAGCTCCGCTTCCCAGTTGAAGCTCAATTTCCATTTGGTCTGGTCGCCCTGCTGAGGATCAGTGGCTGGTCGAGGTGGCTGCTGCGTGGCATTGGTTGCCGCTCAATGAAAAGCAGGGAGGGTGCCAAACGCTGGGTGGTGGGTGGCTCGAGTGGGTGTGATGGGCTTCCGCAGGATCATGGCCCAATTGTGTGGTGAGTGGATGATGCGGAGATTATCTCCGAAAGGGGTTTTTTGACTAGTCTTGTAACCTGTTTTTGCATCCATTTTCAAAGCATGCAGGCAAAAAAATGAATGGGTGCACACGTGTCAACCCAAAAATAAGGAAAGTAGTCATACAGAGCTCAACTGATGAAGTTAACACATAAAGCTCGCTCCACTCAGCCCACACATGAAGAAGGGTACCGTCAAATAAAGTGTTGAAGGCAATGCATTGATTTTGCAGATCAAAGACGATGATTTGTGTCTGTTCAAGTTCATTTTTGAGGCCAGTTGGCGTTGGAGGGGAGGTGATGAGGAGATAGTTGCCCCGACTGTTGAGCCAAGCCTTGGGGCCCTTGTATGCCAGACAGGCCCCGCGACCCCCTGGGCCATAGACGTTTAGAGCAGATTTGTCGGCCAAGATGAGATTGCCGTTGGCCACACTGCCGGCATTAACTGGTCAAACACGGCAGCTCAAGCGGTGCTCGAACAGCCGTGTTCGACCGGTGGTCGGACGGACACTTTCCGACCGAAGCGAGAGCCAACTGGTCGGACAGATTTGTCCGACCGGTCCCGGCTGGTCCTGTGCAACCAGTCCCAGGAACTGATCGGACAGGCCTGTCCGACCCGCCGGAAGGTGCTTCGGTCGGACAGTGCCTGTCCGACCACCGGTCAAACACGGCTGTTTGAGCACCGCTTGAACTGCCATGTTCAACCGGTTAATGCCGGCAGTGCCATCATTTTGCTGCAGCCGATTGAGGCGCCCAGATCATCCATCACGGCAAGGTATGGAGGCCCTGATGCGCCAATTTGGACAAAATATGGCAAAAGTCCGCCATTGCAGACAGTTGAGACGCCATACTGTCCAGAATCCCGCCAAATGGCCAGACAAACTGGCCAAAACTGTGTGCTGCCACCCATCGCCAAAATAGACAATCATCTTGGATTGTACGTATCAGCTTGATACCTACAATATGGACAACTTCCATTACTGTCAAGCAGTATTATTCTTTTTTAGTATAAACCGCATGCTTCATTGCCTCCAATCACGTGATACTCAATCACGCATTCTTCTAACGTAGACATGGTGTTATTTGAATGTAATAATATACATAATAAAACCTTGTTGAGTAAATTCAAGAAAATAAACCAGATAATATCAAAACACAAGTATCTTGACATCCCCCTTATCAACAAACACTTATCATCCCTTGAAAAACGTCTAACCCAAGTGATATAATCCCTTTGAAGATTAAACAAGTAAGTAAATCTTTGGCTTACATAGGATAGACGTCAAAACAATATTGAATCAACTATTTTGAGTGTTAATTTATAGAATGAAGTGTATGAAGTGCCTTTCCCAACCTGCCGTTGCCATGGGTCAGCTATGCCAAGGGTGCATTAACTCCTCTTCTAGTATCAAGAACTTCGAAATGGCTCCTCAGCCCAGATCTAGTGACTCCGTAGCAAAAAATAAGCAAAGTCTTGCATTGATGCGGACCAAAGAAATACTTGCAAGATCTAAAACCAAAGCTCAGCAACTTTCCTCCTCCCAGCAATCAATTTTGACCGCAATCTTCTCCAATAAACCGCTTCCCGCAGACACCCCATCTCTTTCAAATCCATATGAAACTGCAAGATCAAAAAGAGTTTCTCCATTGCCTTATCCAACTGGGTCGTCAAGAAATCCACGATCATCAAAACCCAAAGCTCCTACCAGCAGTAAAGGGGCAATTCCTTTGTCAAACCCTCCAGCAAAAGTAATAGTCCAATGTGGCTTTGAAGTGAGAGCCGGCGGTAAATTCCACACAAAACTTTCTGAACTTCGAGGTCTGCACTGGATTGAGGTTGATAACCCTAACTCGTACAAGTTATTACTAGACAAACTTCAACACAAATTCAAGGGAACTGAACTCAATAAATACGGGACTTTTGGCAAAGAACACTTCACATTTGCTAAGTTGGGTACGAAGAAGTCCGGAGTTGAAGACCAGCTTTCTTTTTTTTCTCATCTTGTGAACAACAAATACATAGATCTTATATTTAACTACGATGCCTATGAAAAGAAATCTCTCAAAGAAGAAGAAAATGATGCAACGGAATCTGTATCTGATATTCAAACTATACCATCTTTTCCCAGTTTGAACCGTAACAATACAAACAGCATAGTTAGAGATGTACCTCTTGATAGCTCTATTAGTATAACCGTAGATAGTATTCCTACAAGCCTTCCAGATGAAAACGCAAGTCAAGACGTTCCAATTTCAAGCATCAGACTCAACGAGAGAGCCAATAGCCAAAGTTTTTGTAGCAAGGAGAATACTCCTGGATTGACCCCATCTAACTCTTTGATTTCTACTCAGTCCTACAACTTCCACGAATTACTTCTAAAAAGTGGCACACAAAAGTCTCCACCGTGTAAGTCATATATTATAATGAAAACCAAAATATAGATTGCTGAACTTAATTCTGTTTTATCAAAATCACAGGGATATTGAATCCGGTCTTAAACCCATTGGATCTCTCTTGGGATCGTTTCGGAACCCCTGGACTTTCAACAATATTTACGGATCATAATGCTCATGGTTGGATAGAAGGGTTTTGTCTTGAGCTGGACCCAAATGGATTGGATACCTTTTGTCGACTAATTCTTTATAAGATCTTCAATCAAGAAGTTTTGTCCAAAAGTATGACTTCTAAAGTTGTGAAAGCTAATCTTCTCAACACACCCAACATCCACCCAATGGCTGCAAAATGCATTCTTACTCGTAATCATCCAACAAAGAGCTACCTCCCCTTTCCAATATTCCGAATGAGATCCTACAAATTGGCTCGACAGTTCCTGGCGTTATTCCAAAGCAATCTCTTATCATCCTTTACTGCGGCTTCTGATCTTAAAAACCTTTGCAAAGATTTACGTGTATGCACCATTCTTTTTTCTCAATCTTTATACGGATGAGCCTAGCCAACTAATCTGTTTAATTTGAAAGCTTGTTCATGCATTTCCAGTTTATCCCAATACACATAACTTGGGACAAGTTCAGGATTTCTCAAGAGAGACAGATCCCTGCAAAGACAATTTCTCAATGCCAGCTTTTGATGACAATCCAAGGAAAATTTTCTTCATGGAAGAATACATCACTGGAAACTGGAGAAAATTCTTGGATCCTAGCAGTTTCAACCCCTATCTAAACAATCATTCTCCGGCAATCAATCACCTGATGAATTCCTTCCAACATTAATGGATTTATAATCATACAAAAGGCCAAATGATTATAACCAGTCTTCAAGGCGTTATACCACTTCTTAGTAAGCCAAAGATCATTGCCTTGAACCCAAAGTAAGTAATTCATTGCCAATATGTGAAACATAATATATTTTGACGCTCTGTTTTTTTCAGTGCAAATTGGTCCCACTGGTCTCAAATTGATCCAAAGTCTCATATTGAAGAATTTTTGTCAAACCATATCTGCTCAAGAGATTGTTGAGCACTCCAACTGGGTACATTGCAAGAAATTAAATGGAAGCCCAAAACTCTGGAAAGCTCTAACTCTTAGCTTGATAACATCACTTTACGTTGATAGAAAATATAGTCCTATATACAAAAAAACTGATTAAAAAACAAATTGAATCTTCTTTGCCTTTTTGTTAGACCTCTCTTCTCGATTAGTTGTCCTCTTCCTCCTTTCCTCTTCTGTTAATTTTTGTAATCCCACTGCTCTGGCAACTAGACGATGAGGTATTTGAAACAAACATCCGAAGTGAGTTGAGGATTTGCTGGATCTGAGCTCTGGTGGTGGACCAATGGTGTGATGGGCAATGTCGTTGCTCTTCCAAAGCACTTCAATGATACCAGGAATTGTGCCGAAATTGATGTTGCAATCATAATCAGGGAATCTGAGGGCGTGTCCACGTATAATCTGAGGGGGTAAGATTGGTGTACTGGTTGATGGATTAATATAGCTGAAAATACCATACGTGAAGATGTTCTTGTCCTGGTCACAATGAACTTTGTTTGAGAAGTTGTTTGATATAACAATGACATTGGAAGCAAGAGGAGAAGGATCTTGGGTGTAGCTTTCCCATTCTTTGTCAGACCAGCTGGGAATGCCAAATTCGCAAAGCGCCTTCTTGTTTTGATTGTAAGCATCTTGTGAGAAGTGGCGGAATCGTTCCGCAATAAACTGGTTGTGGAGAGGGAGTTTTTTCTGAAGACAGTTGTCCATGGCGAGTTGAGAAGCTGGAAGGTTCTTTCTCACTGCGTATGTACCTGAGGAATGAGTTTTGTCAACACCTGATTAACAAAGGGAGAATCTGTGAGTTCATGGCTTACGGCCAGCAGATTTTCCTTGAAATCCAATCCCAGACATGCGACCAGACAACTTTTTTTTATTTCTCAAGTTGGATCGGTTATTAGCCATAAAATACAAGTCCTCACACTACAAACATTTGTAATTTCACCTAAAGAAAAAACTACTGTTTGGGTTAAGCAAAATGTTAACTTTTTTCAACAAAATGGCTCAGTAATAAAAATTGAGCAAAACTGAGCATGCTCAGCAAAATCTCCCAAAGTTGCCATAATGAATAAAAATCATTTCTGCTCAGTTTCTAAAAAAAAAAAAAAAATTGCTGAGCATGCTCAGTAAAGCTTATTTTTCACTTCTGACCATTTTCTGTAAAATTGGGTATATGTTTTGCCCATCCCAATTTTACATTTTCTTTCTGGGCAGAGTTGCAAATGTTTTTAGTGTCAATAAGATCAGAGAGTCCCGTGTACGTGGAATTGCAATCTCCAAACGGGTGGAATTGTACAAGAAAAAGGATTTTTTTCCCGGATTGATTGGTAACTATAAGACTTCTTGACGTGTCAGATGTTTTGAGCTCAATGGAGAAGGAAGGGTTTTTTGTTTTTTTGCTAATTCACCATAAAAATGGTTTGAAATCAGGAGAACAAAAGTATGATCTAGATAGCGCAGAAGTTTGCTTTAAGTATTTCAATGCCCTTTCAGAAACAATAGAAGTTTGTTCTTTGGACACTTAAAAGGAATCTGGATCCAATTCATCGATTTCGGTCTCAGAGTCGGAAACAGAAATATCTTTGTTGATTGGCTGAGTTTGGTAGGAGGCACCATACTGACCCCTCCTTCCTGGAATTTGAATTTGAGCACTTTGATTGGAGGCACCATACTGACCCCTCCTATTGAGACTATTGAAGTAATGATGATTAGGGATTTGACCAGAGAGGTTGGTCCTTCTTAAGTTATTAATAGGAAACATAGCGACACAGAAAAGTGAAAGCAGGAATTGGGCGATGTGGAAAGGAAGCAAGGAGAAAGCAAATAATATAAAAGAAGCCTTTAGGACCAAAAATCTTCCTCTCCTAGTTGAAGGAGAGGAAGCGACTTCTGCTTCATCTGATTATACAGTTTCAGCCAAAGAAGCAAAACACTTCTCCTGCAGCTGATAGTGTTTCAGCTGAAGGAGAGGAAGAAAATCCTCCTTTAGGCAAAACACTTTCCACTACATACCCTACAACAAAAACATCTGTATTAATGTGGACAACTTTCCAAGGCCACCAACAACCAAAAGGCTTGTTGTAACAAGTGGTTTCCGTGGTTGGTGCTCTATAGTCTCACTTTGCCAATCTTGCCATTGCGGCAAAACCTTTAGTATAATGCCTTGTGCCTGTCAAGATGTGGCTTCACGTGTCAAAATTTCACAAATTACCTATTTTTCCCTTGTTTTTTCAGGAAAAAAGACACTTTCACATGGTGAATCAAAAACCTAGATGTTACTAATGGATTCCTGTGAGCCAAGGATTGATTTGCACATAGTGGTGTGGTAGTACACACATTTTGCCGGTCAAGATTGGGCTTCACACATCAAAATTTCACAAATTACCTATTTTTCCTGTGTTTTCTCAGGAAAAAAGACCCTTGCACATAGTGAAACAAAAACATACATATGGCCAATTGATGCCTTTGAGCCAAGGTTTGATTTTTGTATTGTGATGTGGTAGTAACACATGTTTTGCCCGTCAAGATTTGGCTTCATGCATCAAAATTTCACAAATTATCTAGTTTTCTTGTGTCTTCCCAGGAAAAAAGACCCTTGCACATGGTCAATCAAGAACATAGATATGACCAATTGATTCCTCTGAGTCAATGGTTGATTTTAATAAAGTGGTGTGGCAGTCTCATGCAGCCGTTTGCCTGTTAAGATGTGGCTTCACGCATCAAAATTTCACAAATTACCCTCTTTTTCTGCATTTTCTCATGAAAAAAGACCCTTGCACATAGGGAATCAAAAACATGGATATTCCCACTTGATGCATGTGATTCAAGGTTAAAATTTCATATAGTGGTGTGGTAGTATCATTCCTTTTGCCTGTCAAGATTGGGCCTCACACACACCCAAATTTCACAAATTACCTATTTTCCTGTGTTTCCCCAGGAAAAAAGACCCTTGCTCAAGGTGAATCAAAAACATAGGTATGTCCAATTGATGAATCTGAGTCAAGTGTTGATTTTCAAACTAACCCTAACCCTAACCCCTCTTCTCTTAAGAAACAGAGCAGGTCCAGTCAAAGACTGCCTTGCTTTTTTATGCCAAAGGAAACTGACAAAGGTTTTGTAGCAGGAAACCTATGTGGATTTTAGCAGCAGTCCACAGAAGCACAGATGATATGTTTATTGGTTTTGTTCTTTATTTGATTGGAGAAGAAGATGAGCACAACGTATGAAAAGATCAAGAGCTCAGAAGAACTTTGAAGGAAGAGAGAACTTGGAAAAAGCTGCTTACTGTTCAATCAGATGACACCAAATGACCACGACAACGTAGGGATGTGATGGAATCTGTGTTGATTGAGTAGTGAGGAGTGATGTTGTCCAGAGTTGTCTGATTCTTCTAAGTTGGTGGTTCTGAGTGATGATGAAGTTTTTCATCCAGCCCGATGAAAAAATGGTTAACCTTGTTGATTGAAATGCATGTATTCAATATGGTTTGAACTTAGAAAATAATAGATGTTCAAGGTGTAATTACTCCTCAATCATACATCACAACTATGGACAATAATAGATGAAAATGATCAGAAAAATGAGGGGAATCTGGAGAGGACATTGTTGAAGCTTTTTGGGAAACAGTGTTGTCTCTAAGGCTGACAGGTGTGATAGTATCACACATTTTGACAGTCAAGATTGGGCTTCACACATCAAAATTTCACAAATTACCTATTTTTCCTGTGTTTTCTCAGGAAAAGAGACCCTTGAACATGGTGAAACAAAAACATAGATATGCTAAATTGATGCCCCTGAGCCAAGCTTTGATTTTCATATAGTTGTGTGGTAGTGTCATGTGTTTTGCCTGTCAAGATTTGGCTTCACGCATCAAAATTTCACAAATTACCTATTTTTCCTGCGTCTTCATAGGCAAAAAGACCCTGGCACATGCTGAACCAAAAACATAGATATGGCAAATTTATTTCTCCAAGTCAAGGGTTGATTTTCATCAAGTGGTGTGGCAGTATCATTCCTTTTTTCATATAGTTGCGTGGTAGTATTGCGTGTTTTGCCGGTCAAGATTTGGCTTCACGCATGAATATGTCAAAAATCACATTTTTTCTGCGTTTTCTCAGGAAAAAAGACTCTTTCACACAGTGAAAAAAAAATATGGAAAATTGATGCCTGTGAGCCAAGGTTTGATTTTCATATAGTGGTGTGATATGATTGCGTTTTTTGCCTGTCAAGATTTGGCTTCATGCATCAAAATTTCACAAATTACCTCTTTTTCCTGTGTTTTCTCAGGAAAAAAGACCCTTGCACATGGTGAATCAGAAACAAAAATATTGCCAATTCATGCCTGCAACCCAAGGTTTGATTTGAATGTAGTGGTGTGATAGTATCATGCCTTATCCCTGTCAAGATTGGGCTTCACGCATCAAAATTTCACAAACTCCCTATTCATCCTGTGTTTTCTCAGGAAAAATGACCCTTGCACATGGTGAATCAAAACACAGATATAGCCAATTGAGGCCTCTGAGTCAGGTTTTCATTGACATACAGTGATGTTGTAAAATTGTGCCTTTTGCCTTTCAAGACTTGGCTTCACGCATCAAAAGTTCACAAATTACCCATTTTTTCTGCATTTACCAGGAACAAAGACCCTTTCACATGGTCAATCAAAAACATTGATATGGCTAATTGATGCCTGTGAGACAAGATTTCATTTGCATATAGTGGTGTGGCAGTATCATGCCTTTTGCCTGTCAAGATTGGGCTTTGTGCATGAAAAATCCATTGATTCCCCATGTGCAAGAGTCTTTTTTTGTGAGAAAACACATGAGGAAAAATGGGTAATTTGTGAAATTTTGATGAGTGAAGCAAAATCTCAACATGCAAAGACATGATACTACCACACCACTATATGCAAATCAACCCTTGACTATTGGCCATATCTTTATTTTTCATTCACAATGTGAAAGGGTCTCTGTTCATGAGAATAAGCAGAAAAAACAGGTAATTTGGGAAATTTCCATGTGCAAAGCCAAACCTTGACAGGCAAAACACATGATACTGCCACACAACTATGTGAAAAGCAAACCTTGGCTCACAGGAGGCATCAATTGGATATGTCTATGTTTTTGATACACCGTGTGCAAGGGTATATTTTCCTGAGAAAACACGGGATAAATAGGGAATTGGTGAAATTTTGATGCCTGAGCCCAATCTTGACAGGCAAACGGCATGATACTACCACACCACTATGTGAAAATCATCAATTGATTCAGCGGCATCAATTGGCTATATCTATGTTTTTGATTCACCGTGTGCAAGTGTCTTTGTTCCTGAGAAAACGTGGGAAAAGTAGATCATTTGTGAAATTTTGATGCGTGAAGCCAAATCTTGACAGGCAAACGTCATGATACTACCACACCACTTTATGCAAATCAAAACTTGACTATGATTCATCAATTTTCCATACCTATGTTGTTGATTCACCATGTGAAAGGGCCTTTTTTCCTGGGAAAGCACGGGAAAAATAGGTAATTTGTGAAATTTTGATGCGTGAGGCCCAATTTTGACAGGAAAAGGCATGATACTACCACACCACTATATGAAAATCCAACTTTGGCTCACAGGAATCAATTGGCCATATCTATGTTTTTGATTCCCCATGTGCAAGGGTCTTTTTTCATGAGAAAATGCAGAAAAAGTGGGTCATTTGTGAAATTTTGATGTGTGAAGCCAAATCTTGACAGGCAAACACGCAATACCCACAGCACTATATATAAATCAAACCTTGGCTCACAGGAATCAATTTTCTATATCTATCGTTATTTGTTTTATCATGTGCAAGGCACTTTTTTCCTGAGAAAACACAGAAAAAAAAGGTGATTTCTGAAATATTTGTGGGTGAAGCCAAATCTTGACAGGAAAAACACATGATACTACCACACCACTATATGCAAATCAAATCCTGGCTCACAGGCATTAATTTGTTATATCTATGGTTTTGATTCACCGTGTGCAAGGGTCTTTTTTCATGAGAAAACACAGAAAAAGAGGGTAAATTGTGAAATTTCAATGCGTGAAGCCACATCTTAACAGGCAAAAGTTGTGATACTGCCACAACCTTATATTCCAATCAACCCTTTTCTCAGAGGCACCAATTGGCCATATCTAGGTTTTTGATTCACCATGTGCAAGGGTCTTTTTTCCTGAGAAAACACAGGAAAAATAGGTAGTTTGTGAAGTTTTGGTGCATGAAGCCAAATCTTCACAGGCAAAACATGTGATACTACCACACCACTATATGCAAATAAAACCTTGGCTCAGGTGCATCAATTTTCCATATCTATGTTTTTGATTCACCATGTTCAAGGGTCTTTTGTGCTGAGAAAACACAGGAAAAATAGGTAATTTGTGAAATTTTGATGTGTGAAGCCTAATTTTGACAGGCAAAGTGTGTGATACTATCAAACCACCATATGAAAATCAATTCTTGGCTCACAGGAATCAATTGGTCATATCTATGTTTCTGATTTACCATGTGAAGGGTCTTTTTTCCTGAGAAAACATGGGAAAATAGGTAACTTGTAAAATTTTGATGCATGAAGCCCAATCATGACAGGCACAAGGCATGATACTACCACACCACTATAATCAAATCATCACTTGACCCAGAGGCATCAATGGGCTATATCTATGTTTTTGATTCACCGAGTGCAAGGGTTTTTATTCCTGGAAAAACATGGGAAAAATAGATAATTTGTGAAATTTTGATGCGCGAAGCCCAATCTTGACAGGCAAAAGGAATGAGACTAAATGTTTTGCCAAAATGGCAGGATTATAAAAGTGAGACGGATTAGGGCCCGTTTGGCGCGCGCGAGGTCAAGATATTGTATGTCACGGAAAACTATCTGCCCATGGGCAGATATTATCTCAAGGAATCCAAGATTGCAGATACCGCGCAGCCGAACATGGGCAGTATCTCTAGAACTGGAGACAGCTAGGCTCTGGATACAGATACTGGAGCGTTCGGCTGAGCATCACAAGCCCTCACTCAACACCCTCCCAATGACCTGTAAGGACCATTGGGAAGATGATCACTGCGTTCAGGATAGTACCAGTCATTAAGATAGGTACATGTCCCTCCCAACGGCTGATATCGGCCGCACAAAAGCTTTCTTGAGAAGCAATCCGGTCATTGGGAGAGTCTACACTCTCTCAATGACCGATATTGGTCATCGAGGGAGTGAACACTCTCTCAATGACCGATATCGGTCATCAAGGGAGTGAACACTCTCTCAACGGCCGATATCGGTCATCAAGGGAGTGGACACTCTCTCAATGACCAATATTGGTCATTAGAGAGTGAACGCTCTCTCAATGAACGATATTGGTCATCAAGGGAGTGAACACTCTCTCAACGGCCGATATCGGTCATCAAGGGAGTGGACACTCTCTCAATGACCAATATTGGTCATTAGAGAGTGAACGCTCTCTCAATGAACGATATTGGTCATCAAGGGAGTGTAGACTCTCTTGATGACCGATATTGGTCATTGGGAGAGTGTAGACTCTCCCAATGTGTATCGGTCATGGTTCACTCTCCCAATGGCCAGTGTTGGTCATCAAGGGAGAGTGAACTCCCTTGATGAATGGTGCAAGTCCTTGCTAGTCACTGGGAGAGATTTATACCTCTCTCAATGACTCGTGCAGTCAAAGAATCCCAATGTACCTCTCCTGATGACCAATATTGGTCATTGGGAGAGGCACATGTGGAATCTGGATTCTGATGGACAGTAATGATCATCGGGTGGGCGGAGGTGAGCAATGGGTGAGAGGAGTGCTGGGACTGTGCAAGGCCAGACAAGATACTATCTGCAATTGAGATACAGCAAATTTGCTGTATCTTGGGTCGGTCATAATTGGCAGGAGCCCTGCAGATAGTATCTCAAAGAAAAACGAGATATTCCGGCTACCAAACACCGACTTTTGGTTTTGCCAGTATCTCCTGAAACAAGATACAATATCTTGCCAGTGTCTTGAGTTTTGCGGGGGCCCGCAAGATACTTGCAAGATACAGCCCGCGCGCCGAACGGCCCCTTATAAAAGTGAGACTCTAGAGCACCAACCGCGGAAACCACTTGTGACAACAAGCCTTTTAATTGGTTGTTGGTGACTGTTAGGTACTTTTGCATTTGAGGAAAGAAATGGATGGTAGTAGGGTTGCATGGCGTCACAGTTTGGGGTGCAGGAAAGGCTGGGAATGGTTTAAATGGATTTCTGCAGGGAGGAACCGGCAGATGGGAAAGGGATTTTGGAAAATACAAAGGACAGTATCTTTGTGTGACATCAGGGAGCAGAGGGCACAAAAGGAGGAAAACTGAACCAGCTTGTTCCAGTGCCTTTCCACAAGAAGTGCTTGACCTGATTAACAAGTGCAACAAAATTCCTAATCTCCATGCAAAACATTTGTACTAATGTTTTGCATGAAATAGCAATCTGCAGATTGCTTTGGAAAGTTTTCCACATTATTACAGATGTTTTGCATGGATTTTACCAATTTTGTTGCACTTGTTGATCAGGTCAAGCACTTCTTGTGGAAATGCACCGGGACAGCCCCTGGGTGAGGCACTGCAATAAAAACTTGCTCAAATGCCTGCAGTTGGCATGTGGAAACTTTAGTATTACTGAAGTCCTTATTTGATGCAAGCTTGGAGTGAGGTAAGCTTCACTGCTGGCATTAATTGGTCAAAAACAGCTGATTGAGCAGTTCTTGAACAGCTGTGTTTGACCAGTGATTGGACAGGCACTGTCTGACCCAAGCACCAGCCATTTGGATGGGCCTGTGCAATTGGTTTGATTGAAACTGGCCACCACCAGCCAGGCACTCCGTTCAGCTTTGGTTCTTTTGCTCTCTTGCTATATCTCCTCAGAATCTTTCTGAGAGGATTTAGCTCTCTTATGTTTTTTGTTTGCAACAGTCCCTGTCGGTGCAGACAGAGTTTGCTCAATTGATTTCATTTAGATAATTTCATTTCTATTTGCTAATGAGTGAAGACTTTTTCGGGGCTAACAGATTTCTCCCTTGCTCCCTAGGACGGCCCGGGGAGGAACAGTCAAGTCCTGCCCCCAAGTCGTCCAAGTAAGGGTTGGGGTAGAGAATCTCCTCTTGTCACCGGCTCTCCTTTGTCACGGCCTCTGAGAGGCGGCTGGGAGTCAGGAGAGCGGCACAGAGAGGAAGAGAAATGAGACTAAGAAACTCGCCGTCAAGGCGAGGAGGAGGGACTCCAACCCAGCTGGGTGGGCTGATGAGAAAAAAAAATTAGATTTCAGGCAACTGACGTTGGCGGGATGGAACTGGCGGTGTGGAACTACTCTAGGTGGTAGAATAGAGCTTGAGAGGGATGAGTGCTTGAAGGGCTGCCTCTCGTAATAGCTGGGAGAGTTTGTTGAACAAGAATAAGAGTATGGACTCTTAAAGAATAGTGTGGCTTGGTGAAGATGCTTAGATATTTCTAAGATGATGGTTGATATGCTGATCTTCTAGCAGAGCCAGGTACCCAATTGCACCCAGGGAGGCTGATAGTAAGACTTATTTATTTAATGAGATGAGTGACTAATCTTCTAGCAGAGCCAGGTAACCAATTATACCCAGGGAGGCTGATAGTAAGACTGTGTCTTAGGTGGCAAGTAAATAACTCCTCTAGCAGAGCCAGGTAATATACCCAGGGAGGCTGATAGTAAGAATTAATGATATTACTTGAGTGAGTAGTGACCAGGGATGAGTACTGATGTATACAATCTGATGGTCAGAGGAATGAGGAGGGAGGAAACAGGCTCTTTATATATCCTTTGGGAGGGAAATAGAGGAATGGCCAAAATGTGGTTGAGGAAATGAGAAGGTGAGAGTATAAACCAACTAGAAGAGTCAAAAATGGCTGACTTGTGGTTGATGGAAGAAAATGGAACAATGGAATGAGTAGAAAATGAATCAAAACTGGCTGAGTTGTGGTTGGTGGAATATAATGAAATCATAGAATTAATATAATAGTGGAAAATACAAAAGAACAGAGGCTGAACTGTGATTGATGGAATACAATGGAACATGTGGAAAATTATAGAGGAAAGAGGGCTTAAATGAAGAGAAAATATTCAAAGGGGGGGCTTGGCAGAACTTGAGGTTAACTTGTGGTTGAATTGTTGTGTGTGACAGGTGTGTGATTGTGTTGTGTTTGATTGATCCTGATTTGGGGCCTGGGTGCTTGATTTATTTCTGTAACCCCCTTGAGCCTTGGCCATCTGTGCTTTTGACCACATAATTAACCCCTCAAAAGTTTTATTTATTCAGGGTTGGCTTACCACAGCGGGTGATCAAATTAGGCCAATGCGTAAGTGGAATGTAGCTGAGTCCTGGGATTACCCGGCAGCTTGCTGAGCTTGAGGCCTGGCAATTAGGTTTCCGTTTGCTGCGGCGGCTCCTGCAGTTCTGTTGTGCCGCACTGTGTTTTTTTGGTTGGCCGGCGTAGGACGCCTGGCCGACGCAGTGGAGCCGCCAAGAACCTTGCACCACGGACTCTGCAACCTCCCGCTGCGCTCCGGCAACTCGACATGATTGGGCAGACCCGCTTGAACGGCCAGCATGCGCTTTGCTTGGACGGTGCCTGTCCAAGATCACTTGTTGAACATGGCTGTTTGAGCATTTCTTGACCAGCCATGTTTGACTGGTTAATGCTGATAGTGCTTACAATAGTGTTATCTTGTGATACAGTAGTGATATGATGTTAGTATCTTGTAATATGACAGTGATCTGATATTGTTATATTGGGATATGAAAGTTATATGATATGGTGATATGGTGATGTTATATGAGGGTGGTTTGAAAAATTTGACCACTACAAGATATCCCGTATATCCCGTAATGCCTTACTCAGTATCCCGTACGGGATATATTGTAGGGTATGTAGTGTTCAGCTGAAGGAGAAGATGCAATTTGCTTCCTCTCCTTCAGGTGAAGGAGGAGGAGCAAATTGCTTCCTCGCCTTCAGCTGGAGAAGAATAAGCACATCGCTTCCTCTCTCCAGCTGAAGGAGAGGTCACAGCTCCGCTGCCTCCCCTTCAGCTGAATAGAGGAAGTGATATTCTTCTTCTTCTTCAGCTGAAGAGAGGAAGCAATATGCTTCTTCTCCTTTGGCAGAAAGAGGAAGCTTCTCCTGCTAATTATCCTGTTTCAGCCAAAGAAGAGGAAGCAAATCGCTTCATCCCCTTTGGCTGTAACAGGGTGAGCAGAGGGAGAGGAAGCAATTTGTATCCTCTCCTTCAGCTGATAGTGTTTCAGCTGAAGGAGAAGAAGCAAATCGCTTCCTCCCTCCCCTTTGGCTGAAACAGGGTAACTTTTCAGCAGAGGAAGAGGATGCAATTCACTTCCTCTCCTTCTTCTTGTGAGAATTTGGAAAACTAAGATATATATTCATTAGGACCTGTTATCCATGACTATGTACAATTTGAGGAAACAAGATACGTGAGAGTAGAAGAGAGATAGCACAAGCAGTGTGCCAAACTTACCTAAGACAGGAGCGACTTAGGCAGAGACAAATGACAAGACCGTGAGGTTCAGAGGGTGTAAGAAAACGGACAAAAGAGATAAAAGACAAGAAAGACGCGAGGTGCGTTCTGGGGAAGGAAGTAGCACGAGGCTGGTGAAAGAGAATAAGAGGGGATGACGCTTGTAGCAACTGAAGAAAAAAAAGGAAATGAGTGCTCTGGGCACGTGGGTTTGGATGAAGAGGGGAAACGGGAATAAGCTCTTGGGTCGACTCAAACAAGGCTTGGAAAGGTTATTTGGAAAGATAAGATTGTAAGCGGTGAAAAGGTTTCACAAAGAATAAAGTTGGCAGAGGAAAAAGAGTTGACGAGAAGAGTCAGCTTTCTGCTCAATCATCATTATCTTATACTCTCTCGGATCGCGGTTGCTCAGGGTCTCAGCCCTTTTACTCACAAGAGGAAATGGCCTAAGTTACAACGCCTGGTCCTGACCATCAAGGTGGTCAGGGCCTAGGTGGTTCCTTGGTTGTTATTGCTATGTGCAACTCGTCCTAACTCATCACCTAAGGGCGGTTGAAAGGGTTCAGGGAAGATACAGAGTCAGCATCCATGTTTGCCATGGACTGACTTCATGCATTGGATTATTAGCTTACTGATGGAACGCATGATGGTATCATCATCATGAATGGCCACAAGGCTCATATTCTGACACTGCTGACCCTGTTTCAGCCAGGGGGAGGAAGCGAATCGCTTCCTCTTCTTCAGCTGAAACACTATCAGCTGAAGGAGAAGAAGTGAATTGCTTCCTCTCCTTCAGCTGATAGTGTTTGTCAGCCTCTGTGATGCCAAGGGCTAGTACCTTTTAGCTACACAAGGTGATAAGAGTGCAAAATAAGGGTAGAGTAGGATAATTTCACGTAGAAAAGTAGTAGGAAAGAAATAAAAAGAATATAATTCTTTTTTATAGAGGGGCCTGCTGGCGCAGGGGTGTTTGTAGGTGCCCTCTAAATCAGAGATCTGCAAAGCAGGGTGGTATCTGATTAAGCAAACAATGGGTTTCTGCGTAACAGAAGGTGGTACCAAAGTGCTTTTCCAATTAAGGAACCAGGATGGGGACAGAAGGATAAAAGAAGTACTCACTATTGCTTCTTTCAAGCCAAAAAGCCACGTAGGGGGGTGAAGTAGAGCTGCTGGGTAGATTGGTAGATTTCTGCGCAGGAGCTGGTCACGTAGGTTGGTTGATTTAAAGAGAACACCACGGATAAAACAGGCAAAACAGGGCAGAGTAACTGAAATAAGGACAGGACACGGCGTAACTGATTGACTGTAATAATAATTGATGATGATGAACAACATTTGGCGTGGAAAGAGGGCTCTATATATACTATTTTCACTCATAGTAGAGGACCTTTCTTGCCTGTGTGCGTGTAGTTGCTATATTTCAGCGCAATGTGGCCAATTTGGGAGATTGGCACTAACAAGGCTCATCCCAATGGCACTGCTGATCATTATTTCAGCGTCAAAAGTGTTTATAATGACCTTAATAACCTATTTGGTCATTGTAACTAAGGTACATAGCAACACTGACGTGTATTTGTATCTGAAATGGGCCACAAATGACGCAAATGGGCCACAAATGGCTATGGCCAATCATCAAAGGCCACGCTGGCTATGTTACTCTTATGTATTCAAGGTTTTATTAATGAAACCTTGTAAATAAACCACGTAGAATCTACTAGTACCCTAGTTACACCTGTACACGTGTGGTAACTAGGGGATTAGCTATTTCCACGCATTTGGCCAATTTCCAGTTAGATTATATAATCCACGCGCGGGGTTGGAGGATTAAACCCCAATTGGGCCTAACTCCTAAACTATACACAACACCTCAATTATAAGTCCATAATTGGACATTTCACATATGGTATGTATATATAACAAGTACATACGTGTGTAATGTCATCTGTGACACATAAGTGTGGCCAATTCTTACGGGTAATTGGTTCAAGGTGAAGGAGTAGGAATTCAGGGGTACTTCCAGTGAGGGACCCTACATTAATTTGCATGAGGATTCAGAATATGACATAATATTCTAAGTTATCCTCAAGTTTTAGAAGTTATTAGTATTTTTTGTAAAAAGTAGTTGTTATTTTAATTTATTACTTATTTTTATGGTGCTAGGATTTTGCTAAGTTTATAGAATAAAAATAAGTAAACTAAGTTTTTTTTTTATATATATTATTAGTCATATTAATGGGTCTTAATACTGTGGTAATAATGTCTCTTTTTATGTTACTTTTGTCAGGTTGGCTCTGACATAGTAGCAAGCTGACAGTGTTTCAGCTGAAGGAGAAGAAGCAAATCACTTCCTCCCTCCCCTTTGGCTGAAACAGGGTAGCTTGTCAGCAGAGGAAGAGGATGCAATTCGCTTCCTCTCCTTCTTCTGAACCTGTTTCAGCCAAAGGGAAGGAAGCAAATTGCTTCCTCTCCTTCAGCTGATAGTGTTTCTGCTGAAGGAGAAGAAGCGAATCTCTTCCTCTCCTTCAGCTGATAGTGTTTCAGCTGAAGGAGAAGAAGCGCACCTTTGGAAAACCCTATACCCATACATAGGGCCAGAGACAGGGGAGGTGATTAACCCCCGCTACACCACCCCCTGGCCGCTTGAAAATAAAAAACCCAGAAAACCTGGGGGTACGCAAAAACCTCTTCAGTTTGACCCCCAAAATCCCTCAAGTCCCGAACCCCAAATCCCCGACCCACCCCAGGCCAGCTCTCCACAACCCCGGCAACACACAAAATCTACATCGGTGGTTTCCCTTCTTTGATACAACTCATCTATCTGCCTCCATTACATTGAAGAAATTTTGGAACATGGGTAAAATACGAGTCAAGTAACCCCCACTAGCCAACCTAATTCAACGACTTCGCCGCCAACAAAATGCCTCAGACGATCAAGCTTTGTTTTTAAGAGTCTTTGCAAAGCAAGATTACATTCGACTTCAACAGCAACTTCAACAAAAGCAACAAGAAGAAAGAATCCCTGAGGAAATGATGGTCAACCCCTATGACTATTATCCAGAAGATCACGATGCCAATTCTTCTTCCTCAAGCTGTACGGAAGAAAATGCCAAGTGGGTCACATTGGAAACTGAACCCCCGCGTCCAATTGATGTGGCCATTGAAGCATGCAAAGAACGATATCAACGAGAGGCGCGGTACTACAAATGGGACGCTGCTACCCGTGAAATCCACTTGCATTTCATGATCATGAAAGCGCAAACCAAGAACTTCACAACACAACTCAACTACAACCCAATGCCCGTCTGTCCTTGCCCCCCCGACCAGATCCATACCAGAATCATTGATCTGATTGACCTATTTGGTAAGTTTGCCTACTTGTGTTTGGATGAACACTGAAAGGTGTGATAAAGAAACATCTAACCTTCATGTTCTGGAATAAGCCAATCCCAGATTCCCTTTGAATTCTGTCGTTGTACCCCCGATGCCGTCCGTCTGCTTTACCACAGCTACCTCGCCGCCTCCCCCACCATCCCACAAACTGCATTTTCTCTCTCACTACTCACATTCCATAATATACTGTGGAACCACTGCCATGTAATTGTATTGCCCTTTACGCTGGCAATAACTGAATGGCTTGAAATGAGATCTCCGCGCTTGTGCGTTAGAAAACGCACACATGTAAGTAAATGACATTTTCTTTTACATCCACTGATTCTGTCACAGGCTACCAATAGCTGATGTTACGTACTCCTTCGTTTATGTTTTAGGCTAGAGAATTATGCAAACCATTCTCTGCATCGGTTGACTTGTATAGGGAGCTTGAGCAAATGTCAACTGACTTATCATATAAAGCTCTGCAGCTGAATTTGCAACATGTTCTTGCATTCAAATCATGCCCAGCCTGCTTTGGACCACGCCCAATAAACACCAGTGACTACCCCGCCTCTACACAAGACCGCCTTGTGATATGCCTTGATGGCAATTTTCAACATTGCCACCATATCAAAGCAAGCTCCGAATACGAGATATTGCGCGTTCCTCGCATATTCATACACCAAGATAAAGTGGAAGAGATGAGTTCCATTATTGATGCAGATCCAGCAAGCGTCACACCCACTCAAGTAAGAACTCCAAGATTCACTTCATTTTTCTCACTATGACTCTTCACGATATTGATTTCTTTTCTCCAGCCTGACCAATGTACCGAGTCCCATAAAGCCGCCAACGACCAACGCAATGCTTCCACTTGGAAGGGATGTGACGACACTGGCCTGATGGGATGCTGTTGCCGCTACGACTTGGTTATCTATATGGCAAACATCTACAAGTCCGGTGAAAAACGATCTCTCCCTCTTGCACTTCTTCAGAAAGTTTTTTCTTCCATTGAGCCAGAGCGCCAAGTTGGCATTCTATACGATATTGGATGTTCTCTGGAAAAGTTTTGCCGGCTGGTGAGTCAACCTAATCATGATGTTCAATGTTGTATTAGATATATAATGATGATGGCAGGTATATTTTTGTTTTGTTCTTAGCAAGGTTTTCTTCAAGAAGAATGTAGCCGCATCCATTTTGGAACATCTGTATTCCATGCATATGCACACAACTGGCTATGCCAACTCAGCTACCATCCCCGATTCAATAGGGGTTGGGGACTTTTGGATGGAGAAGGCTTGGAACGCATGTGTTCATTCCTCTTGCCATTAATCAGCCCCCTCCGTTATCCAAGCAGAACACATTGTCTTCAGTCAATAGCCCACCAATTGAAACATCACAATTCTTGCAATGTCAATAAACTAGGTAGGTTTCCTGTATATGCTATGTCAGACTTCCGGTGAAGGATACTTGCTGACCCGTTGCGTTAAAAAAAGCTCTTTGGCTGTGCAACAAGTACAAGGCTGCAGTCACCCGTCAACACGAAACTTCACAAATACTAAATTTGCTTACAATGCAAAAAAACATCTCTGATCATCAGGGTCGTAACTACACCAAGCGCTTCTTCAAGAAACAGTGGATAGCACAAAAGAAATTACGGGATCAAAAAAAAGCTCCTGAAGAAGATTGTCGTATCAAGCTGGTCACCCTCTATGAAAAGGAAGCCACCGTGAAAGTTTCAAGGTAAAAATGACACACATATTTAGATGATCGATGATTGCCCACCATAATGACCAAATATTCCATCAACCTACAGGAAATGTTTACGCGGACCTCAAGCTATCCTTCTCAAGGACGATGAGATGTCTGAACTGGCTGAAACCATAAGGCAAGGAGATGAAGAGATTGATCAGCAAAAGAAAGAACTTGCTCGCAAAGATGGGGTGCCTATTGATGGTAAGTAAAGTAAATCATTTAATCAGTGCACCGCACAGTAACATGTGTGTTATTTTTTTATATTTCTTTATCTAGATGAGGAACAAAGACTTCTATTACTCTTATGGAATGCAAAGAACAAGCTTTTTGTACAAGCCACTCACATGCGAGCGGAAAAGCAGCCATTAATCAATTCACAAACGATTGGAAGCCGATTGGGTACGAGGGGGAAGGAGAAGATCTTCCAAGCACTACGTGATCGCAAACCGGCAGTGGTCAAAGCAATTAACCGTTACAACAAACGATACAAAGAATACACATCCAAGTTCCCTCAAAATACTCCATCTGATCCAAGCCTTTTCCCACTAACATACAAAGTGTTCTCCGCATTCCCCCTTGACCACACATTTTGGAACAATGGTCTTTACTACCAGTCCAAGGAACCATGAGCCGTTGATCCCAATGTTTGATTAGGTATCAATTGCGTGTTGATTTTATGCCAAATTAAAGAGGAATTCCAACTAATTGCACAAGAGCTGGCGCGTATGGTTGAATGGGCTATTGATCGCTTTGATTTACTTTTGAAAAAATTGATTACCTTCGAGAGCGTGCGTTTACAAATTTCTACCAATGATCACATACCAGTGCCACGTTGTAAGTTGTTTATGAATGTTGACCCTTTCCATTTGCTCTAGGTATCCAAAACATTTCCGAATCAAATGAAAACACTGCTATCCCTCACGATTACATTGATGAGCTAGAAATGGGCTCAGGACACGACAAAGATTCACACGTTTTAAAAGCAACCCTCATCAGGTGCGACCTTCAACAGCGTGCACACAATCTTGGAACGCTCGTTGAAGAGTGGTCTAGTAAGATTGCATGGCTTTGGCCTCGCTGTCAGCCACCCAGCAATCAACAAGCCATTTCAAGGTGGTTTGATCTGAGAAGAACCAGTCAACAGCATGAAGAAACAGTTAGGCAAAGGCTTGGATTGCACGAGGTACAAAATGAGATGGATCATCTCCCGGAGGACACATTTCTTGATGTGTTGATTGATGATGGAGAGTGTCAGCCTCTGTGATGCCAAGGGCTAGTACCTTTTAGCTACACGAGGTGATAAGAGTGCAAAATAAGGGTAGAGTAGGATAATTTCACGTAGAAAAGTAGTAGGAAAGAATTAAAAAGAATATAATTCTTTTTTATAGAGGGGCCTGCTGGCGCAGGGGTGTTTGTAGGTGCCCTCTAAATCAGAGATCTGCTAAGCAGGGTGGTATCTGATTAAGCAAACAATGGGTTTCTGTGTAACAGAAGGTGGTATCAAAGTGCTTTTCCAATTAAGGAACCAGGATGGGGACAGAAGGATGAAAGAAGTACTCACTATTGCTTCTTTCAAGCCAAAAAGCCACATAGGGGGGTGAAGTAGAGCTGCTGGGTAGATTGGTAGGTTTCTGCGCAGGAGCTGGACACGTAGGTTGGTTGATTTAAAGAGAACACCATGGATAAAACAGGCAAAACAGGGCAGAGTAACTGAAATAAGGACAGGACACGGCATAACTGATTGACTTTAATAATAATTGATGATGGGGAACAACTTTTGGCGTGGAAAGAGGGCTCTATATATACTAATTTCACTCATAGTGGAGGACCTTTCTGCCTGTGTGCGTGTAGTAACTGGTTTTCAGCGCAATGTGGCCAATTTGGGAGATTGGCACTAACAAGGCTCATCCCAATGACACTGCTGGTCATTAATTCTGCGTCACAAGTGCTTTCCATGACTTGAATAAATTATTTAGTAATTGTAACTAAGGTACATAGCAACACTGACGTGTAATTGTATCTGAAATGGGCCACAAATGACGCAAATGGGCCACAAATGGCTAAGGCCAATCATTAAAGGCCACGCTGGCTATGTTACTCTTATTTATTCAAGGTTTTTATTAATAAAACCTTGTAAATAAACCACGTAGAATCTACTTTTACCCTAGTTACACTTGTACATATGTGGTAACTAGGGGATTAACTATTTCCACGCATTTGGCCAATTTCCAATTGGATTATATAATCCACGCGCGGGGTTGGAGGTTTAAACCCCAATTGGGCCTAACTCCCAAACTATACACAACACCTCACACTAAAAAGATTTGCAACTCTGCCCAGAAAGAAAATGTAAAATTGGGATAGGCAAAACATATACCCAATTTTACAGAAAATGGTCAGAAGTGAAAAATAAGCTTTACTGAGCATGCTCAGCAATTTTTTTTTTTTTTTTAGAAACTGAGCAGAAATGATTTCTATTCATTATGGCAACTTTGGGGATTTTGCTGAGCATGCTCAGTTTTGCTCAATTTTTATTACTGAGCCATTTTGTTGAAAAAAGTTAACATTTTGCTTAACCCAAACAGTAGTTTTTTCTTTAGGTGAAATTACAAATGTTTGTAGTGTCAATTATTAGTCCATAATTGGTCATTTCACATATAGTATGCCTATATAACAAGTACATACGTGTGTAATGTCTGTGTGACATATGTTTGTGGCCAATTCTTACGGGTGATTGGTTCAAGGTGAAGGAGTAGGAATTTAGGGGTACTTCCAGGGAGGGACCCTACATTAACTTACATGAGGATTCAGAATATGACATAATATTCTAAGTTATCCTCAAGGTTTAGAAGTTATTTAGTATCTTTTGTAAAAAGTAGTGGTTATTTTAATTTATTACTTATTTTTATGGTGCCAGGACTTTGCTAAGCTCATTGGATAAAAATAAGTAAACTGAGTTTTTTGTACATTATTAGTCATATAACTGGGTATTAATATTGTAGTAATAATGTCTCTATTTATGTTACTTTTGTCAGGTTGGCTCTGTCATAGTAGCAAGCTGACATTCCCTCCCTTTAAAATGAGACTTTAGAAAACAAATTTCACTCTATTGTCTGTAGTGAAAAAAAAATTTCTCAATTTCTCTTGGAGGCTCTATAATTTCGGAGATTTATGGGACCATCTGGTATATTATCTTCAGGAATCCATTCATCTTTGTCTGCTGATTGTCCTTTATACCTTACTAAGTAGAGTCTAATATCTTTCCCATTGATCCTTTCTTTCTTATCTTTCAATATCTTATGTACTTTAAAGTTAGAGGTGTCTAGAGGTTCAATTATAGGTACAGGTACAGATGTTACTACAGGGGTATCTGAGTCTCTACTAGTGTAAGGCTTGATTAAGCTAACTGGAAAAACAGGGTGTTTTCTGGAAAATTCATCTGTTAGAATTACTTCCACTGCATTTTTTCCATGTAATTGCTTAATGGTAAAAGGTCCAACAAAGGAAGTTTTGAGTTTCCTGTTCCCCCCCAAGTTATTAAAATTTACAGTGGACAATAAGACTTTGTCCCCAATTTGGAAGGAGGGTTCTTTATGACTTTTATCCCATCTTAACTTATTATATTCAGCTGCATCTTGCACACATTTCTTAGCATGTTCATGTGTTATATCAAGCATTCTTTTAAAGTCTAAGGAAGTGGGATGTACATGTGGTAATTTGTTGTTAATATGGTCTTTGGGCATTCTGGGTATCCATCCTCTTTCCAAAATATAAGGGATTTCTTTGGATGAAGAATGTTTACTACTGTTATAAGCTATTTCTAAAGCAGGGAGTAAGCTAACCCAATCATGAGTGTAACCATCACTGTTCTTGAATTCTAAGCCAAAAGAACAGAATCTTCTGAGCATATCTTCCAGAGTTTGGATCATTCTTTCAGCTAATCCATCAGTTTGGGGATGGTAAGCAGTAGAAAAAGCTAATTTAGTGCCTAACATGTCATGTAAATTTCTCCAAAATTCAGAAGTAAATTTGGGGTCTCTATCACTAATGATTATTTTGGGTATTCCTACATCAGCCATAATTGTATTCCAAAATAGTAAAGCCACTTCCATAGCTGTATCATCTTTGTGGTTAGGAATAAATCTGGCCCTTTTTGAATATCTGTCTACAACCACTAGTACAAAGTTAAAGGAGTAAGACCCTCCAGGAGGTAAACCTGTAACAAAATCCATGTTTATTATTTCCCATCTTTTGGTAGGTTCTTGGATGGTTTGAAGTAGCCCATATCTCTTACCTGTTTGCTTATTTGATTTCTGGCAAGTTTCACAGGATTTTATATAAGTAGCTACTTCATTAGGCCAATTATTCCACCAAGCTGTGGTTCTAACTCTTTCAATAGTCCTTTCTTCTGAAAAATGTCCAGCACCAACATTTCATGGCATTCTTTCATAAGGGCATCAATCTGAAGTTGATCACATAAGACTATTACACTGGAATGTCTTTCTTTGAAGTATAATATTCCATCTAATAGAGAGAACTTACCAGAAGAGTAAGGTTTGGATAACCAGGGAGGTAAACTAGCAATCAATTCATGGGAGCTGTTTTCATTGCTAAGTATGTCTATTAATTTGACAAATTCAGGATTAGACTGGTAACTATCTTTGATAATAGTATAGTAGGCTTCATCCAAATCACAAACATGTATTCCTAAAATGGGGAATATGTCTTCATCTTCAGGATCCCAGGCAGGGTTATCTGGAGTGTTTGGTAAAGCCCATCTGCTTAATCCATCAGCATTACTATGCTTTTTACCAGCTTTATGAACAATAGTCATATGTCCTCTGTATTGCTGGATAGCAATTTGCCATCTTAACATATGCCTATTAGGTGTCTGCATGTTCATAAGGGTTTTAACTGCTGTGCAATCAGTGACTACAACAATTCTACTACCTTCAAGATAATAATGTAACTTCTCTAGGGACCATACAAGGGCTAAACATTCCATTTGACTGGCTCCATACCTTTTCTCTGTTGGCTTAATTTGTCTTGAAAAAAACAGGACTGGCTTTTCTACCATTTTATCTTCAATTAAGAATTCTTGGTGTAAGGCAGCGCCTAAGCAATCTAGACAAGCATCTATGTATAAGATAAAGGGTAAATTATAATCTGGTTGAGCTAGCACAGGAGCAGTAGTAAGGGCTAGCTTCAGTTGTTCATAATCTAGTACTCTAGGGTGAGTCATTTCATAAATGGTTTCTTTACTACATAACTCATACAATGACTTGGCTAAAATAGCAAATTTCTCAATATGTTTCCTATAATAACCACAAAATCCAAGGAAAGATTGCATTCCAGTGATATTCTGAGGCATAGGTTTGAGCATTACAGCTGCTACTTTATTTTGGTCAATAGCTAGGGACAGACCAGAAACAATGTGTCCTAAAGCTTTAAGTTCACCATATCCAAAATTGCACTTTTTAATAGACATTTTTAGACCAGCTTTAATGGAAGTTTCTAACACTATTTTTATCTTTTCTACATGTGTTTCCCAGTCATCTGAATAAATGATTATATCATCAATATATATCATCATCCAACACTGGCGGATAAAAGATCCAAAAATAGAGTCCATCATTCTTTGGAAATGAGAAGGTGCATTCTTAATTCCAAAGGGCATCCTGAGGTATTCAAAAACACCAATATGGCAGATAATTCTCATAAATTGGCGGCTATTAAGTTCAATAGGTATCTGGTGAAACCCTTTAAGAACATCCATACAGGTTATGTACTTAGCTTTGGATAAATTATGCAGAGAATGGTCAATTCTTGGAATGGGATAGTTATCTGCTTTAGTGTAATTATTTAAAGCTCTAAAATCTCCAACCATCCTAGATTATCATTATGCCAGGCAATAATAACTGGGGTAGTAATTTCCACTTGCTCATTATGGCCCACTTTTCTAAGAACATGTAAATCTATAAGCTCTTTAATGTGTGCTTCTAAGGCTATTCTAGATTTAGGGCTAGAAGGGTAGGCTGCTTTTCTAAGAGCAGGTGGGTAAGGAGGTTCACAAGTTAATTCTAATTTAATATCATGTCCTGTGACATTGCCAATGGGTTCTTCAGTGGTACAGAAAGCTTCTTTATTGTTGTAGCATACTTTAAGAACATCTAATATTTGGGCATTGGTTAGTATGTCACTTATAGCAGCTTGGGACATACATTCTTGATTAAAATCTTCTAATTCCTTGGGGTCAGGTTCCTGAGAAACAGGGGCAATAGTCTCAGAATGAATGTTGCAAATTTGGTATTTCCTTTTCCAATCTCCTCCAATGGTAAAATATCTATCTTTGGACTGGAAAATGTCAATGCCATACATGCAAAAGGTATCATTACCTAGTATAAGGTAGTCACAAATAGCATCTGAAAGTACTACAAATTCTACACTTAATCTGAGGGATCCCTTAGTGTGAGGGAATATTAAGGGCAAATTTATGACACCAATGGGTTTCATGGTGGAGTTACAACTGCTAAATGTAGCTTTGGGAACAGGTAATAAATGTTTCCGCCATTCAGGGTATATTTGTTGCAAAAATGTAGCACTGGCGCAAGAACAAAAAGCTCCTATATCTAATAGTGTCTTAACTGCTAGTCTCCAAAAATAACCTTAGTGTAACTGGTTTTCCTAGAGTGTAACACCTTCCTTCCTCAGGTTTGTTAGTTAATAGCTTAGCATCAGATATATGACCAATATCCATATTGTCTTCCCATTTCTGGGGTAAGTTAGATTCACCGTGGATGGTATTAATGCTGAAGTCATTGCCAATATCAGCATTAATTACTAACACTGCATGCTCACTAGATTCTAGAGTCATCATCATCTTGACCATAATGTGTATTACAGGGTTCTTGTTGTATGATATCAAAGGTACCTTCAGAATCTGAATCAGGGCTTGCCTGCACATTATTGATTTTTCTCCTAGGTTTGGTACATTCAGTACTTCTGTGGCCAGTTTCTCCACAATTCCAACACGTAGGAGTATTTTCTTTTCTACTAGGTTCAGCTGGCTTAGATTCTAACTTTTTGGGAGGATCTGTTCTAGGAGTGTAATCCTTTTTATCAGAAGGATTGTGCTTCTATTGATCCCAGTCATTTCTACCACTTCTTCCATAACACCTATAAGAGTGGATAAGTCACAATCCATGTCATTGATTCTACATCTGACATTATGTTCTAGGCTGCCTTTAGTTTGATTAAGTATTAAATCATTTATTTGTTCCTGATCTAATTTAGGATAAATACATTCAATTCTCTTTTTCTGGTTCAGGCACTGCCGGCATTAACCGTCAAACATGGCAGTTTGAGCGGTGCTCAACAGCCGTGTTGACGGTGGTGACAGCACTGTCCGACAAGCACCTGCCGCGGGTCGGACAGGCTGTCCGATCAGTTCCTGGACGGTTGCACAGGACCAGCCGGACGTCGGACAAATCTGTCACCAGTTGGCTCTCGCTTGGTCGGACAGTGTCGTCGACCACGGTCAACACGGCTGTTGAGCACCGCTTGAGAAGCCGTGTTCGACCGGTTAATGCCGGCAGTGAGGCACCATTGATGAGGATTATGTTTGACTGGGTCAAAATAGTCATTCTCAAAGGCTCTGCGCATTTTCTTCTCCCAGGGTCTAGTGCCAAATTGTTGTTTGATCAATTCTTTCCAGGCTGGCCAGGATTGTTGTCCCATGGTAGCTTGTTTACTAATAAACCAGTCAAAAGCTACTCCTTCAAATAATCTGGGCAATCTTGTAAGGATAGCCTCATCAGAAGCTCTGTAGACTGTTAATATATGATCAATATATTTAATGAAGTTGATATGGTCATAATCTCCCTCTCCTGGGAATTTGGTCCATTCTTTAATTGGTGGTAACAATTTATTCAGAAGGAGGGTCTATGAATTTGTTAGCATTGTTACTGTTACTGGTTCGTGAGGAGAGCATGACTCCTTGGCTCCCATTATGGTGGTTATTATGACTAGGGAATATTAGGAGGGTAATTGTTATTAAGAGGCATGGGTGGACTGCTATTATATTTGGTATAGTTGGTTTGACTATTATTGTTTTGTTGTTGATTATTATGAGGATAGTTGTTATTATTTCCTCCATTATTTTCAGGTATGGTTTCCATATAAGGGTTGTTATATTTGGGCGTGGAGTTATTAGCAGGAATAGCTCTGGTAGGGATTTCTTTAATTAAGTCTGCTAATTCAAATTTCACGTCTAACAGATGCTTTAATAATAGAGTTCCATTAACATTCTTGTTGTTTTGATCAGATCGTAAGGCTAATTGAGCTTTTAGTTCAATCATCATTCTTTTCACGTCCATTTGTTCAAGTTTTAATTTCACATTTTGGGCGTGTAAAGTGTTAATGACATTTTTATTAATTCTGTTAATTATATGTTCAGTATTAGCATGAAACATGTCTTCTAATCTGTTAATTTTATCCGCCAAATCATCATTTGAATACTTGGAATGTTCATCTTCAAGTTCTTCTAATTTTTTGGGCACATTAGGGATCTTTGGCTCAGAAGTTTTAGCGTGAAAATCAGGTTCATTATGCGTAAAGACAGACTTAGGTGAGTTAAGAAATTTAGACAATTGATTTAAAATGAGAGAAGAGCTAGACATATAATTTTCTAAAGATTCAGGCGGAGGAGGAGCCTTATTTAAAAATTCTAAAACAGTTTTGTGGTGTGTTCATTTTTATCTAACAAAAGAATATTATTATGCGCAATTGTAAGAGAATTATCTAGGACAGAAAAACCTAATCTAAGCTGTTGTAAAAGCTGGTTATGGCGCTGCTGATGTTGGCCAATTTCTTCCACTTCTGAGGATTGTTGTAATGACGGTTGTTCATAGAAAGACTGCTCATATTCTTTCCCTTGTTCTTGTTGGCTGTGTGAGGAAACAATACTCTCTTTTCCTCCCAAGGGTTCCATCCCTTCGTGTACTCCTCCACTTCCTTTTTGGAGATAACTTCTGCAGTTCTTTCTGACTCTTCGGGCTAGTCCTAAAAGATTCAGCATCATCTCCTGGGTGGCCTTGGATTTCTGGGCTTCCACGAATTTCTGATGGTTGGCCACATGTACCTTGACCAATCTGGCTATTTTGTCCTCCTTGGACATACCTATCACCTGGATTTCCAGGTCCTCTTCCTCCGTCTGGGGTTTCTGGGTGCTGGCCAAGGAGGTGGAAGGGGTTGGTTCCACGTCCACGTCCATGGCTTGAGGATTGGGGTGACTGGGGGTTCTTCTTGAAGGCCAAGTTCTGGGCAACTTCTCTGCTCTAGGTTGCTAGTGGGCGGGGGTAAGGGGCCGTGGAGATCAGGCTTGTGAGCCCTGGTAGACTTCCTGACAGGACTATTTTCACGGGACATATTAGTGAAAAGGGCCACAAAAATTTAAGTAGGCGTAATAATAAACTTACTGGTTGGTGGAGCCGTAAGTGGAGTAATAGAATTGGCCACAGAGGTAGCTGGGGCCGTGGTAGAAGAGTTGGAAGAGCTGGGAGTAGTAGTAGAAGACACTAGAGGATATTCAGGCGTAAGAATAAGTATTTTTGGTGGTTTTAATAATTTTTATTAAGGACAAAAAAAAATTAAACTGACTATCGTAAAACTGTTGTTTATATTCCAAAGTTCTTTGAAGATCTGCACGCCTCTTGTTCTCTTGATTTCTTCTGTTGATGGCGTTGAGTTTGATGAGAAGTTCAGTGTCCTTTTGAGCACGTTGGTGAGAGTGAAGAAGAGCTAGTTGAAACTGTTCTGTAGGCGTAAGTTTTTCCCAATCAGAAGGTTGATAGTTAGCTATTTCTTCTTCTTTGCGCAATCTGAGGACTTTGAGATAATGTTTGATTGATTCAAAGTGGGCAATTTGGTCATAAGGAGGATGAATAAATTCAGGAGTGGAAATGAGAGCTTTAGTGTATTGGTTCACTAAAAGAATGCGTAAAAAATAAAGCAGAAGGATATTTTTTAGTGGATTTATTTTATAAATGATTTTTAGTTGGTTTGGTAATTTTTTGCGTGAGTGAAAAGCAAAAGCAGAAAGAATAAGTACCAGGAGTCAATTACCACGAGTGAATATTGGTAATTTCCCGGCCAGACCCCCAATTGTCAGCCTCTGTGATGCCAAGGGCTAGTACCTTTTAGCTACACGAGGTGATAAGAGTGCAAAATAAGGGTAGAGTAGGATAATTTCACGTAGAAAAGTAGTAGGAAAGAAATAAAAAGAATATAATTGTCAGCCTCTGTGATGCCAAGGGCTAGTACCTTTTAGCTACACAAGGTGATAAGAGTGCAGAATAAGGGTAAAGTGGGGTAATTTCACGTAGAAAAGTAGTAAAGAAGAGATAAAAAGAATATAAGTCTTTTTATAGAGGGGCCTGCTGGCGCAGGGGTGTTTGTAGGTGCCCTCTAAATCAGAGATCTTCAAAGCAGGGTGGTATCTGATTAAGCAAACAATGGGTTTCTGCGTAACAGAAGGTGGTACCAAAGTGCTTTTCCAATTAAGGAACCAGAATGGGGACAGAAGGATGAAAGAAGTACTCACTATTGCTTCTTTCAAGCCAAAAAGCCACGTAGGGGGGTGAAGTAGAGCTGCTGGGTAGATTGAAGGGTTTCTGCGCAGGAGCTCCATGGACACGTAGGATGGTTGATTTAATGAGAACACCACGGATAAAACAGGCAAAACAGGGCAGAGTAACTGAAGTAAGGACAGGACACGGCGTAACTGATTGACTGTAATAATAATTGATGATGGGGAACAACTTTTGGCGTGGAAAGAGGGCTCTATATATACTAATTTCACTCATAGTGGAGGACCTTTCTGCCTGTGTGCGTGTAGTAACTGGTTTTCAGCGCAATGTGGCCAATTTGGGAGATTGGCACTAACAGGGCTCATCCTAATGACACTGCTGGTCATTAATTCAGCGTCACCAGTGCTTTCCATGACCTTAATAACCTATTTAGTTATTGTAACTAAGGTACATAGCAACACTGACGTGTAATTGTATCTGAAATGGGCCACAAATGACGCAAATGGGCCACAAATGGCTAAGGCCAATCATTAAAGGCCACACTGGCTATGTTACTCTTATGTATTCAAGGTTTTTATTAATAAAACCTTGTAAATAAACCACGTAGAATCTACTTTTACCCTAGTTACACTTGTACATATGTGGTAACTAGGGGATTAGCTATTTCCACGCATTTGGCCAATTTCCAATTGGATTATATAATCCACGCGCGGGGTTGGAGGTTTAAACCCCAATTAAGCCTCACTCCTAAACTATACACAACACCTCAATTATTAGTCCATAATTGGTCATTTCACATATAGTATGCATATATAACAAGTACATACATGTGTAATGTCTGTGTGACATATGTTTGTGGCCAATTCTTACGGGTGATTGGTTCAAGGTGAAGGAGTAGGAATTTAGGGGTACTTCCAGGGAGGGAACCTACATTAATTTACATGAGGATTCAGAATATGACATAAATTCTAAGTTATCCTCAAGGTTTAGAAGTTATTTAGTATTTTTTGTCAAAAGTAGTGGTTATTTTAATTTATTACTTATTTTTACGGTGCCAGGACTTTGCTAAGCTCATTGGATAAAAATAAGTAAACTGAGTTTTTTGTACATTATTAGTCATGTAAATGGGTATTAATATTGTAGTAATAATGTCTCTATTTATGTTACTTTTGTCAGGTTGGCTCTGTCATAGTAGCAAGCTGACAGAGAGGATGAAGACCCTGAATTGGTTGCTTGTGATAATGAAGTTGAACCTCTTTCAGCAATTGATGGGGTCCCAGTGTGAGGCTTGTAATGTGTTCAAAACAGACAGATATAAGTATTGTAACCCCAGTGATAAAATGAACAATAAAAGGCCAAACCCTTGTATGAATAACAGCCAAACTCATGTGTTCCTTTTCTATTTACTTTTGCCTGTTTATGTTTACAAAGAAATGATAGTGTAATTTGATTGAAAAACTATAAATGATATCAAAGGTTGAATTAATGTGCAGGCTTGAGCCTGAAGTGAAAGAGGATCCCCAAGTGCATTCTCAGCTGTTCTGAGAATGGCTGTCTACTTGTTTTAATCTACCAGAAAAAAAAGAATGGATTTCCCCCCAAAAAAAACAAGTTTAGATTACAGAAGAGCAAGAATTTTGTCTTCCTTGTAGATCCAAAGAAACCAGACAAACATTGTAAGAATGGACGTAAATCTTGACTCAGTTGCCACTAGGTTAAGTGAACTTTTACTGGACTTGTGAGAGCTCACTGTAAGATTATAGTATTGGGTCCAATGAAATAGTGCCACTATCTATTGTTGCACATACCACATACTGTTTTCCATTGAAGGATGCTATTTGAGTCATTCCAAATAATTAATCTGTAAAAATTCTGAAAAATAAGAAATTCTTTGAAATCACTTAAATAGCATCCTTCAATGGAAAGTAATATTGGATTAAGTGCTAATTGAGTCATTCCAAATAATTAATCTGTAGCAAATTCTGAAAAATAAGAAATTCTTTGAAATCACTTAAATAGCATCCTTCAATGGAAAGTAATATTGGATTAAGTGCAGTAATTGCAACTATTATTGCACATGTCCCCATACTACTTTCCAGTGAATGATACTCTATGAATCATTCCAAATTATTGATTATTTATTTACAACACTATTGAAAAATCATATTAAATGCTTTGGAATCACTCACATTGACATAACACTCTTTGCTTGAAAGTAGTATGAGGTCAAGTTCAGAAATGTGACTATTATTGAACATGACAACATACTTCTTTCAAGTTAAGGATGTTAATTGATTGATTACAAAGCATTGATTATTTATTCATAACACTGTTGGAAAATAATAAATGCTTTGAAATCACTCACATAACACTCTTCACTTGAAAGTAGTATGAGGTCAAGTTCAGAAATGTGACTATTATTGAACATGACAACATATTACTTCCAAGTCAAGGATGTTAATTGAGTTATACCAAAGCATGGATTCTTTATCCACAGCTTTCAACTGCAGCATGCTACATGATTGATTCAGAAGCATTTAATTATTCAAATATAAAATTGATAAATTCATATTTTGAATCAATCACATAGCCTGATTCTGCTGAAAGTAGTATGATGTGTGCAATAATAGTTACACAATGCACAAGACCACATACTCCCTTCAACTGAAGCATTCTAATGGTTTCATATTTATAGTATTATTGAAAAATCACTCAATGCTTTTGATTTAATTAAGTAGATCATTTTGTCAACAAACAAAAGGTTGTACCAGCCCCTACTCCAACACTCATTTATTTTGAGTGACCAAAATGAAATCCACTTATGGTCTTATCTCCCATATTTTCTGACACAATTGCCAAAAAATTGGAATCAATTGATTATTAGTATTTGAATAAATCCTCTCCCATTAGAATCATGTTTTTCCTACTGCAACGTTTTGCGCAAAGCCCCAGCTCATGACCATATCTCCCAAGCCATTTGTGAATTGAAGCTATAAATTGATAAACAATCAGAAATTTGAAGAATTAAATTACCCTCTAAGCTTTGTGACATAGGTTTTACACATGAAAAAGTTATAAGTACATCCATTATTCCTACTGCAATGGTGTTTTGACCAAAGTCCCTCTTGACCATATCTCCCCAGTCCTTCATGCAATGAAGCTATAAATGATTAAAGATTCAGAAATTATAACCAAGAGATTACCTGCAATTTTCTGTGCCATAACAGTTACTCAAGAAAAAGTGATGAAAAAATCTACTTTTCCTACTCAAACAACATTTTGCCTCAAACCCCCAGCCATGGCCTTATCTCCAAACTCCTGTGTGTGATACAGCTATAAATATTACAATGGATACAAATGTTAACCAAAAAAAAATGCTGACACTCAACAGCTGTCTGCGCGTGGTGAGGGGACGTGGTAGGGTGGTAGCGTGTGTGCTTGCGTTTTTCAGCGTTTGCACCAAGGCAAGGCAGCTGAATGATTATTTAACGATGCCACTTTGCCGGTCAAACGAGCATCGTTACATAATCATCTTTCTGGTTTCTCATCACTCAAAATTCAACCACATTTGGCTCTCACTGTTTATCTGAACCTTCAGCTCTTTGATCTACAACCCTCTCATACCCAGTCTGCCATGAACCAACCCAACGCATTCAATTGTGGACCGGATGGACGTTTGGCTATCTTGGAAGAACATTCAAATCGCTCCGCACCACCTCATCAACCTGCATTACTGGCCAATCACAATGCCCAACACTTTCAACTTGCCAATATCCCTGTCAGCTTGCTACTATGTAAGAGACAAGCCAACATAGTAACAAAAGTAACAAAAGATATAACAAAATACAGATAAAAGAAAAATCAATGACAAAACCTTGAATATTATTCCAGAAATGAATTCTACATAGAAAATAACCTAGGGTCCCCCAGCCAAGTGACCCCGTAAATATGGCTCCTTATATCACTTATACAACAATACAACAAAGATAACTTGTAGGAAAAATAGATAAATGACCATAAACCTGTTACATATGACAAATGAGACATATCACATATTTAACAGGTCTCATAGACGAAAGTGTACTTGTCAATAAATGATACATTAAGCCTGAGAACAAGTAATACAACCACAGATCATGAAAGATCCGCAGCTCACACACATCTTCTACTGATCTAACTCAGGAAGATCAACTTCTGATCCAATTTGTTGATCAGTTGATCCAAAGATCTGTTCCCTGCAAATAACAAGCTCTCTGATTTCGTCCCCAGAGTCCTTGATCAATATCTAAACACCTCTGGTTCCCCCCAGAGAGGACCCCAGCTTTATCACTACCACTGAAAATTATCACTCAGCATTGTCCACTAGCTTATAGCCTTGTGTCCAACCTTGTGAACCTTCAGTATATTATTTAGCCCTCTTCCAGCGTCAACAGAACACTCACCATCATCACCATCCACTTCTGTTACCCTGTCACCAACCTTGGAGGATTTCTGTAACAAGAAATAGTGAGTACCTTTCTTGTTACCAATTCCTCCCCACCATATATCCTGGGCACAATAAACACCCCTGCTTTCAGGCCCCAGAAGATCAGGTTACAAGTCAAAACCACCCTTTTTACAGGTCCTGATTATTAGAGGGCACCCCAAAACACCCCTGCTTGCAGGCCCCTCTGGAATATTACATATTCCGCAAAATCTTCATTTTTATTATTATTTCCACGTCCCAAAAGGACTCTAAAATTACTAAAACTCATAAAAAATATTATTTTATATTTTTTATAACCTTATCTATTTATTTTGCCGGCCGTGTAGCTAGAAGGTTCAGTCCTTGGCATCACGTAGCCTGACAATCCCTCAGCAGCATGGTGTTCCTACAAATATTTGCCTACCAAACAATAAATATCAGCAGCGTAGTGTCACTCACCTTCTGGCCAAAAATCACCAAGAGCACGTTGTCTCTACAAATAACCATAATGAAAACCAACAACTGTACATAAATCATCAACAGCACGGCTTGGCCCCACATAATCATTACACAAACCAACCTCTTCCCAGTAATAATTACTATCACCAACAGTACCAACAGCACCACAGAATGGCCAATCCTACCCTTCATTACCGTGAGCATCCAAAATCCAATGGTATTTTTCCTCACCTCCAGAAACAAAAGATCCAGCCTGACGGATTCTTTCCAATAAAAAACCTCTCAGAAAATGACGGCTTTCCTGCTCATAACCAAGGAATACCAAATCTCAACCATACCGTCTTTGTATCTGGCCAACACAATACTAGACTCGCCAGTGACACGCCCACAAGCCTTGGTACAACTCTCTCCTGGTCTCCTACGGGTGTGGCTCCTCTGACATCTCATGCATTACCAAACGACCTCAACACTTTGAATAACCTACACGGGACACAAGGGTCTGCTTCCATTGCTTCTGGTGTGGCACCATTCAATCATTGTGATCTGTCTCGCATAATTTCACCAACTCCTTCTGGTGTCACACCATTCACCCCCCCTGCTTCTGCTCTTGCAACTGGTTCAGTCAGTCGAAAACATAAAAAATACGTGGCCAGTCGGGCCACAAAGAAAAAATCAGTTTTATCCAAAGCCACCTACCAAGCGGCAATTGCTGGCCGGCCGCCCGCTTCAAATTTGATAGGCTTACAATCAGACACCTTGCGCCCAGAGATAGGCGAGACTCAGTTGAAAGATCAAGATGCTGACGTTGACAATGACTTGCAATGCGATGATGAACAAATTGGGCTGGACTTGAGTATGCTTGGATCAGAAGACAAAGAAACACTTCCTTCAACTCAGAAGGCCATTGAAGCAACAAACGGCAACAACAAATCGAGAATGGTGCTGGATGATGAGATCGCTCAAACCTTACAAGAGCAGCCAATGGATGAATTGCGCCGGTTAGCTGACGAACATGGTCACTACGAACGACTTACAGCCGAAGATCGCCTGGCATTTGAAGAGATTTACAAGTAGTATCAGCGCAACCTATACGTCTTGGCAATTAAAAAACTCTACAAGATCAAAGCAGTATCAAACTGCGTTGGAAATGCCAGTTCCTCTAGGGCATCAACCATCTATAACAATTTCGTTTGTTACAATCCTGAGGCGAGTCGCGTTTGGAATGATGGTACGTGTTGTGAAAATAACATTATACCATCAAGAAGATGCCTAATCTTCTCCCTTCATTTGTGTGGCATTTGATAGCTTCCGGAGTGTTCAACGATCGTTCGAGGGAGTGTGGACGGCTTTGGAGACTGTTGAGCTCTGAAGCTCAAGAAAAATATAGGGATCCAGAATATCTTGCTTCTTTTCCACCCCCTGTTAATAAAGATGTAAATCCGTCACAATCTGACTACGGTCATTGCAAAAAGGCACCAAAGGTGGATGGCCATTGCTGGGCCCAAAAAATGTTTTTAGATGTAAAGTCTGATTCTCTAAATTACTCAAGATATGTGATTGAATGGCTATCTAGTGGACCTCACTGCTTACGTTTATAAGTTCGTTGCAGTTGAAGAATTTTGGTGAAAGATATCAGATTGAGACATTCATGGGTGTTGTCTCGCGCGATGTCAATAGCTCGTTGGTTCTTTCTGGTGGGAGCGCTGCTGGAGAACAGTTTTTCGATATGTATCCTCAAGATCAGAATCCTCTTGGCAGGTTCTTTAGACTTGTTCATGGACGAGAGACAATCAAGGATATCACAGGTCAAGAGCCAGCACCTTTTGGAAACAAGAAACCGAGGCAACCAAGACTGGGAAAGGAGGATAGCAGAGCTAATATGGAATATTGCATGGGTACGTCCATTATAACGCGCTTGAGGAAAATGAAAATATTGTGACAACTAATTTCCTTTTTTACATTTGGCTCAGGTGGTAAGGAAGCAAACGCAACTGAAATACAACGCATACTCCTGGAGGCTCTGGGTAAACAAATTACTATCTTTGACAGCAGGTAGGTTGAATTTCTCACGGGTACTTTTTTTTATGTTTGCTAGGCAAGGCTACAAATAACCGGCAGTTTGACAAGTGGCCGGGAACAAAGGCAAGCAAAAAACTTGCGACGCTCAAGGTCACCTTGAGTGTCAAGAAGAACAATCAACAGATTGTCCCAAAGATTTCTGTGTGAACCCAGGGCACATACTTATTGCGGAGCAGCGACGGCTCCTGGCGGCCTTGAAACAAGGTTGGGTCGAGTTCGCAGGACCTTCTTGGGATGAAGATGCAACCCCTATCGGTCGGCTAGAACAGGACACCACTTCTGCTCGCGTAGTGTGTGCAAGCAAGGAGAAAAAAAATACGACAAAGACTAGTGTCGTGGCAGGTAATAGCAGTTGAGTACCACGCAGGAGCGCCCCCCGCAAGAAAAGCAAACATTCCGCCACAATCTCACAAAAGAGGAAGCGTGTAAGACAATCTAATTCAAACCTTGATGATACATCACACTACAAACATTTGTAATTTCACCTAAAGAAAAAACTACTGTTTGGGTTAAGCGAAATGTTAACTTTTTTCAACAAAATCGCTCAGTAATAAAAATTGAGCAAAACTGAGCATGCTCAGCAAAATCCCCCAAAGTTGCCATAATGAATAAAAATCATTTCTGCTCAGTTTCTAAAAAAAAAAAAAATTGCTGAGCATGCTCAGTAAAGCTTATTTTTCACTTCTGACCATTTTCTGTAAAATTGGGTATATGTTTTGCCCATCCCAATTTTACATTTTCTTTCTGGGCAGAGTTGCAAATGTTTGTAGTGTCAATGGATAGCAACAACAACACTGAAGACGAAGTTGAATATGATGGTAACACCAGCTCTTCTGGGTCTTCTAGTGAGCAAGAAGGTGATGAAGATGAACGAGAAGGTGATGAAGATGAGCAAGAAGGCAATGAAGATGACAATGAGTAAATTCAAATTGAGAACAACCGGCGTAATGAAGACAACGTGGATGAAATCATCTCAAACGCATTCAAACAGGTCTGCCATCTCTCATCTTGTGTCTGCTCACATTTTTGTTGTATTGTCATGCTATTTCTTTTTTTGTTTTCCCCCAACTTCTTGACTTGCAAAAGTATCAATTTGTCTGTCAGGCGTGTTTTTACTGCTTGAATATTCACCACAATCCAGTTGAATAGATTACTTTTAAAACAGAAATAAATAAAATCAAGACATGTATTGAATGTTGCTATTATTTTGAGTTACATTTGATCGGGAGGGATTGAGGCTGACAACGCAAAGTATTAAGCCGGTGCACCAGTGGTTCAAGTGTTGAGTGTGACAACACTGGTTCACCGGTGGGTGGTGAATGTGCTTTGATATAAGTCACGTGCACCAGTCAATAATTGTATGGATTTGTTGTGTAGCACCGGGAATGCATTGAAAGGGTGAACGAGGAGTTGAGGTTTGTGAGGACTTGGGGATTTTGGGGGTCAAACTGCAGAGGTTTTTGCGTACCCCCAGGTTTTCTGGGTTTTTTATTTTCAAGCGGCCAGGGGGTGGTGTAGCGGGGGTTAATCACCTCCCCTGTCTCTGGCCATATGTATGGGTATAGGGTTGTCCAAAGGTGAAGAAGCAAATCACTTCCTCTCCTTCAGCTGAAACACTTTCAGCTGAAGGGGAGTGTCAGCCTCTGTGATGCCAAGGGCCTTTTAGCTACACAAGGTGATAAGGGTGCAAAATAAGGGTAAAGTGGGGTAATTGCACGTAGAAAAGTAGTAAAGAAGAGATAAAAAGAATATAATTCTTTTTTATAGAGGGGCCTGCTGGCGCAGGGGTGTTTGTAGGTGCCCTCTAAATCAGAGATCTGCAAAGCAGGGTGGTATCTGATTAAGCAAACAATGGGTTTCTGCGTAACAGAAGGTGGTACCAAAGTGCTTTTCCAATTAAGGAACCAGAATGGGGACAGAAGGATGAAAGAAGTACTCACTATTGCTTCTTTCAAGCCAAAAAGCCACGTAGGGGGGTGAAGTAGAGCTGCTGGGTAGACTGAAGGGTTTCTGCGCAGGAGCTGGACACGTAGGATGGTTGATTTAAAGAGAACACCACAGATAAAACAGGCAAAACAGGGCAGAGTAACTGAAATAAGGACAGGACACGCCATAACTGATTGACTGTAATAATAATTGATGATGGGGAACAACTTTTGGCGTGGAAAGAGGGCTCTATATATACTAATTTCACTCATAGTGGAGGACCTTTCTGCCTGTGTGCGTGTAGTAACTGGTTTTCAGCGCAATGTGGCCAATTTGGGAGATTGGCACTAACAAGGCTCATCCCAATGACACTGCTGGTCATTAATTCTGCGTCACAAGTGCTTTCCATGACTTGAATAAATTATTTAGTCATTGTAACTAAGGTACATAGCAACACTGACGTGTAATTGTATCTGAAATGGGCCACAAATGACGCAAATGGGCCACAAATGGCTAAGGCCAATCATTAAAGGCCACGCTGGCTATGTTACTCTTATGTATTCAAGGTTTTTATTAATAAAACCTTGTAAATAAACCACGTAGAATCTACTTTTACCCTAGTTACACTTGTACATATGTGGTAACTAGGGGATTAACTATTTCCACGCATTTGGCCAATTTCCAATTGGATTATATAATCCACGCGCGGGGTTGGAGGTTTAAACCCCAATTGGGCCTAACTCCCAAACTATACACAACACCTCAATTATAAGTCCATAATTGGTCATTTCACATATAGTATGCATATATAACAAGTACATAAATGTGTAATGTTCGTGTGACATATGTTTGTGGCCAATTCTTACGGGTAATTGGTTCAAGGTGAAGGAGTAGAAATTTAGGGGTACTTCCAGTGAGGGACCCTACATTAATTTGCATGAGGATTCAGAATATGGCATAATATTCTAAGTTATCCTTAAGGTTTAGAATTTATTTAGTTATTTTTGTAAAAAGTAGTGGTTATTTTAATTTATTACTTATTTTTATGGTGCCAGGACTCTGCTAAGCTCATTGGATAAAAATAAGTAAACTGAGTTTTTTGTACATTACACTACAAACATTTGTAATTTCACCTAAACAAAAAACTACTGTTTGGGTTAAGCAAGATGTTAACTTTTTTCAACAAAATGGCTCAGTAATAAAAATTGAGCAAAACTGAGCATGCTCAGCAAAATCCCCCAAAGTTGCCAGAATGAATAAAAATCATTTCTGTTCAGTTTCTAAAAAAAAAAAATTGCTGAGCATGCTCAGTAAAGCTTATTTTTCACTTCTTACCATTTTCTGTAAAATCCGGTATATGTTTTGCCCATCCCAATTTTACATTTTCTTTCTGGGCAGAGTTGCAAATGTTTGTAGTGTTATTAGTCATATAACTGGGTCTTAATATTGTAGTAATAATGTCTCTATTTATGTTACTTTGTCAGGTTGGCTCTGTCATAGTAGCAAGCTGACAGGGAGGAACCGATTTGCTTCCTCCTCTTCAACTGAGGGAGAAGAGAAGATTTGCACAGCCAAATGACAATAAAAGTGGTTCAACTTTTCCCCTCTGGTTGAAGCAGTAGCAGTCAAAGGGGTAATTCCTTTTGTTTCCTTCAGCATGAAAGCATGAACAGGCAAATGATGGGAAAATAATCTTAATTGACAAGGATAAATATACGCTAAATATTACAAGAATAATGATCATTATAATGTTGCTATGTTAAATTATAATTATGAGAGAAAGAAATCAAGAGGGGGAGCTTAAATTGTATGACAAAACAGCACGAGCAGAAATTGTTTCTGAAGGATTGTTGGTGCTATCTTCAATCCAGGCAGAATCATATATATGTATCGCTGTTTTTAAGAGGGAAAAAACATTCCAAACATTGTGAATATTGACTGGAGGACACTCAACCTCCAGTAATTTGGTTTTCAAAAGGTTCATTATTTCAATCAACCATTGAGGGGAAGTTTTCATAAGAGATTCAGCATCTGGATAGTGTTGCCTTGCAAGCTCGCCTATTACTAGACAATCAATAGGTATCAGGCCTTCATCCAAATCATGGTCATTGGGGTTTCCATAACACATGTAGGCACTGCATCCAGTTGGCAGCACACTTTTTTGGTCAAAGCGGCGCTTGAAAGAGTTATAATTTTTAGCCCATTCGTCCAGACCTTCTTGTAAGAGAGGAACCCATAGGTATAAGAAAAGAAGACTTTCCGGAACATAAGAAAAATCCATGTCAGTATTATGATATCAAGAAATTAACTTGAGAAACTCACTGTTGAACTGGATCTTCTGGATCTTAGTATCCTTTCTCATCCGCTTCATAAAGTTGCCGTATGAGCTCGCCATTATATTGCTTCATTAATTGAGACCACAGGCATTCGATTTTCTGATTGTGTACGCTTTTTGTATATCGATGTGCTTGATCAGGGTCTAGGTCTTCAACATTTCCAAATTGTCGCATTAGATTCAACTGGTGTCTTGCCATATCAATTGTCTCGGTTCTTTGGTCAGTTGTCGTTTGATGTGGGATCCCCCCAGCTTTTTTCCTAATTGAAGATAATAGTAGCCAATGTGTCGCGGATTATTGTTTGTTGTGTGCACAAAAATTCCAAGGATCTTTTGGCTCCAAGCATCAATAAATCCATATAATGTGATTCCAAACTTCTGTCAGCTTGTTACTAAGTCAGAGACAACCTGACAAAGTAATACTAGTAATATAAGAATTAAGGAAAATACATGAAAAATAAAAACAACATTATTACCATATGTACAAACCTTGAAAATAGTACATATGCTAATAATTGATACCAAATAGACATGAAATAACTATCATAATAAGGAATAATCATAAGGTAACCATAGTAACACATAAAAGTAAGAATAATAACTAGTAACCTTATTTTTACCCAAAAAACCTTAACAAAGTTCCGGACCCTTAAAAATAAGTTAGAACTAAAATAAATAACCACTTTTTACAGAAAGTGTGAATAACTTCTAAATCTTGAGGATAACTTAGAATATTATGTCATATTCTGAATCCTGATGTAAAATAATGTAGGGTCCCTCACTGGAAGTACCCCCAAATTCCTACTCCTTCACCTTGAACCAATTACTTGCAAGAATTGGCCACACCCACGTGTCACAGATGCACATTACACATGTATGTACTTGATATATATGCATACTGTATGTGAAAGGACCAATTATGGACTTATAATTGAGGTGTTGTGTATAGTTTGAGAGTTAGGCCCAATTGAGGTTTAAACCTCCTGTTAAGCTTGACAGAGCTCAATACTGAGGACAGCAGGCACACGGTGTGAGTGGTGGACGAGGTTCGTGGAAGGATGATGAATTACTTATCAGAATAATATGAAAGAGAAAGAAAAAGGAAAATATGAAAAAGAAAAGAGTTATACATACCTGAGGACAGCAGGCACACGGTGTGAGTGGTGGACGAGGTTCGTGGAAGGATGATGAAAGGTCCTTCCACGACTGCTGCCTCAGGTATACTACATACATGATGTGAAAGTGATGTGAAATGTAAGAGACATGTGAGAAGCAGATAAAAAGAAAATATGAGATAGAAAATAGGCTATATCAACACCCCCCCTTGCTGATGACATGGAAAAGAAATGAAAAACTGAAAGAGAGAAGAATGAAAGAACTAGGAAAAGAAATAACAAGGAGGAAAGAGCAGAAAGAAAAAGAGGTGAGGAGAACATAAAGAAAGAAAAGAAAAAGAAGGAGAGAAGGGAAAGAACATATGGAAAACGGGTGGAGGGAGAAGAAGGGAACCGAAGTGGATGACAAAATGAGATGTCAGTCGACAATACCGAACATCTGACGATGTCTTTCCAACGCCACGCGAGCCAAAGGCTTGGTAAGCATGTCGGCCATCATGTCCTTTGTTGAAACATGAAGAAGACTGATTTCTGAGTTTTGTACGCATTCTCGGATGAAGTGGTAGCGCGCGTGTATGTGCTTTGTTCTCGCATGGTGTTCGGGGTTCTTGGCCAGAGCTTCGGCTCCTTCATTATCGACGTGGAGGGGAATGGCGGTGTCAGGACGGAGGCGGAGTTCGGTCAGGAGGTGTCGGAGCCATAGGCCCTCCTTGCAAGAGTCTGAGAGGGCCTTATACTCGGCTTCGGTGCTTGAAAGAGACACCGTCGCTTGCTTGCGGGACTTCCAGGAGATGGCGCCATCGCCCAGTCGGTAGGTGTATGCTGAAGTGGAGCGTCGGTCGTCGCGGTCCTCGGCCCAGTCTGAATCCGAGTAACCAGCACAGGCCAGTTCGCCTCCGAGGCGCAGCTTCAAGTCTTTGGTTGAGATTAGGTAGTTGAGGACGCGGACTCCCGCGTTCCAATGATCTGAAGATGGATCCCGGAGATGCTGCGACAGTCGGTTGACTGCAAAGGATATGTCTGGCCTGGTGCATTGCGCTACCCAGAGTAGAGACCCGATAAGTTGAGGGTATGGTCCCGGGGACGGGGCGTCGGAAGACCGTCGAGCAGTGAGGTTCTTGAAGTTTGAGTCCGTCGGAGTCAACACCGGCATAGACCGGCCGTCTAGGAAGCGGGAGCAGAGCTCCATAATGTAGTGGGATTGGTTCAAGTAGACGAATTTGTTGGGAATGTCCCTGGAGATTTTTAGGGAGAGGAAATGATTGAGCTCCTCATCAGCACCGATCTTGAAACGCTGCCCAACTGCGGAGATGATGGAGCGGACAACAGACGGTTCCCCTACGATAGCTAGGTCATCGACGTGGGTAGTGAGGGCTCCGACAAGCTTGCCTGATTGTATTTTGAAGTATAGAGTTGGGTCGTACGTTGAGTTGGACCACCCAATGTCAAGAAGGGCCTTGTGGAGCTCAATATTCCACTGCCTCGGCGACTGTTTCAGACCGTATAGAGATCGACTAACTTCGCATACCCAGTCGGGGTGGAGGGGGTCCTCAAAGCCCGGAGGCTGCTCCATGTAGATTGGTGAGTCCAGATGGCCATTTAGAAACGCCGTCTTGAAGTCAACCTGCCGGCCCTCCCAGTTTTGGCTGGCCAACAGACTGAAAATAAGGCGGAGGGTCTCCAGGCGGAGCGTCGGCGAAAAGACCTCGTCGTAGTCCAGTCCTTGGATTTGCGAGTAGCCCATAGCGACCAGGCGGGCTTTGAGCTTTTGGATGCTTCGGTCGGGTCGGCGCTTGACCTTGAATACCCATTTCGACTTGATGATCCTACGCTTTTCGGGACGAGGTACAAGCTTCCAAGTATGCATTCCAAGAAGGGAAGAGAACTCGTCGTTCGCCGCCTTGAGCCAACGCTGTTTGTTAGGGGACCGGAGCAGTTGCTTCCAGGTCTTTGGTGTGTCGACATCGTTGTCCGCGGAGGCGTTTTTGGCCCAGTTACCGTAGCGTTCTGGTGCTTTGCGGTCTCGGGCGGATCGACGGCGGACAAGAGGCGGCGGAGAAGTAGGGGATGCTGGCTTGCGTACCGGGGAAGATGGAGGAGAAGGGGATGTCGGTTTGGGCAGTTCAAGGTGGGAAGGAGAATGTTCGGGTGCGGGAGAAGGTAGGGGCGGCAGGGAGATGATAGAGAGATCGGACTGTGGGGACGGCGGCGAGGAGGGAACGTGATCAGAATCGGAGCATATTGAAACTGGTTGTCGCGGAGCGTTGCCAGGCGCGTGAATTGAAGCTGTGATGCGACGATCAAATCGAGGCTTGAGGGGAATGTCCAGAGGGCGATCCGACTGCAGAGTATTATTGGCAGGATTAGTCGAACTGTCTGGAAGGGGAGTATTGGGAGAAGGGGAAGAGAGGACGGGGTGGACAGCTGGCGCTGATGGGAATTTGTTAGAGGCTGGAATTGAATCCAAAGCAGCCGGCATTTGTGGAGACCCGCTGGGGTGCTCGTGCCGAGGTGAGGACGGCCAGGGAATTTCTACTGAGATTGGGGAGGGAGTAGGAGAGAGGGTGAGTTTAGAGCCATAAGGGAATACATTTTCAACAAACATGACGTCGCGCGATTTAATCACGGACCGCTTTTCAAGATCCCATAGGCGAAACCCATTGCCGTCCGAGAGGTACGATAGAAGGAGGGAAGCCCTGCCCTTCTGATCGAGCTTCTTCCTGTTGGCTTCGGGTACCTTGTACCAAACAAGACAGCCGAATGGGTGGAGACGAGAAATGTCGGCTGATGGGATGTTCAGGAGAGAGTTTGGAGACTTGAAGCCTAGAGGAGTGTGGCACGGGAAAGAGTTGTAAGCAAAAGTGGAATGACGGAGGGCATCTGTCCAGAACGATTTCGGAACATTTGCACTGATGAGAGAGGATCGGATCAGGTTGCCGATCGTCCGGTTTGTTCGCTCAGCCACTCCGTTAAGCTCCGGCGAGTGTGGTGGGCCGGGTTCGTGCTTGATGCCCGCAGAAGCAAGGTAAGAAGAGAACTCATTTGACACGTATTCTCCTCCGTTATCGGACCGGAGAGCTAGGATTTTGTGTTCGCCACTCCTCTCAAACGACGCTCGAAAGAGCTTGAAGCACGCAAATGATTCACTTTTGAATTTCATGGGATAAACGACTAGATACTTTGAACAGTCGTCGACAAATGTAATGAAATAGGAATATCCCTCACGGGACTTTACCTCGTATGAGCCGACGTCCGAATGGATGAGTTGACCCGGAGAGGTTGTGCGGTATAGGGATCGAGATTTGAAAGCCTTGCGAGGCATTTTGGCTTGAACGCAAATGGGGCATTGTTGGACATCCGTTTCATTCATTACTGAGGGAAGGATGTCATGGTTTTTCAGCAACTGTTTCAGCGGTTTAAGACCGATATGGGAGAATCGATTGTGATACCCAAGCAGGGAGCGGTCATAAGTGGGAGTGGGAAGGACGAGAGAAGAGGAGGAGCTCACGGGCCCCGATGGGAGATAGAATAGGTTTCCTCGTCTGTAGCCTCGTCCGACAACAGAACCTTTGATGATGGTGTTAGCGGTGTTGTAGAAGTCGCAGGATGACTTGGTGAAGACAACTGTCAACCCTTCGTCGCATAGGCCGGCGACGGAAAGAAGGGGCTCGTGGAGTGCCGGAACCAACAGGGTTTGGATCGACTTCCCCCCTTCGATAGGGAGCTGAGATAGTCCTCGATGAGTGGCTTCGACCACGGAATGGTCGGCCAATCTAACAGGAGTGCGATCGCGCTTGAGGTCGCGTAGTGCAGAGCTATCCGGAGTCATCGACAACGAGCAACCAGAATCAATGTTCGCATCCCCCCCTGAGTGATCACCGTGTGACATCGAGAGAGAAGCAACGGCGTTACCGGCCGTGACTTCCAGTTCGGACCCAGAGTAGTCGGAATCATCGTCCTCATCATACTTGTGTGACGACGACCCAAGGGTTGCGGCGGAAGTTCTGCCAGCTCGAGCTGCGGCTTTGTTGGAAGGGGTTGCGGGTTTCTCCTGATGATTGGCTTCCCACCGGGCTTTTTGTGCGGCCTTATGTTCGGCAATGAGTTTGCGGGTATTATTGCATGAGTTAAGGTCGTGCGAGTCGCTGTTGCAGAGAGGACAACGACGAGGCTTTCTTGAGGGATCGGTCCTTGCTCCTTTAGAATTGTTGGGGGCGGTGTTTTGTTTGGATGTGTTGGCTTTAGAAGAGGACACCGAGATGATGTCGCCTTGGGATTCACGCCTAATCGCCTCATTTTTCAAGGCAGAAACGATCGTTTCAGTCTTGACCCCTTCTTGATTCATCAGGGCCGAGACGCAATGCAACCAGTCCGGAGGAATAGAGCTGAGTAAGGCGGCATTATGAACGTCGTCTGGCGTGAGGGGTTTTTCGGGAGTGACTAGAGAGTTAAGGCGCTCGTAGGCTTTTGCCAGAGAGTCGATATGAGAGTTGATATCGCTCCCTTCCATCCTGGCGTTAACTAGTTTTCGGATCCAATAAACTCGGCCCCCTGTCGAAGAGTCTTGATGAGCTCGAGACAAATCGTCCCAGATCTTCGCAGCGTTGTCCTCGTCGGCTAGGTAACGGAGGTTTGCTTCGTCAACAATCTGGACTAGAACGGCGCAGACTAGATCGTTATCCTCGTCCCAAGTGGCCGGACGCAGACTGGAAACCACGGGGGTGAGAACATAGCTAACTTTGGCCGATTTGAATACTCGGTGAACAACCTTTTTCCAGTTGAGGAAATTGGAGTCGGACCCCGGGGCTTTCAGTATAGGGAGCCTGGCGATGGAAATTTTTGCGGCTAATGCCGACGTTTGGGAGTTGATGCCGATGTCGGCGTGAGTAGGGGTTTCCTCTTTGGTGTCCTTGGACATCGATGTCGGAGAGGAGGTAATGGGATGATCCTTGTTGGTTTCACGAATTCGTACCACCGGATTCGCCGATTTTTAACGTGCCTAGCGATGCTGATGTTTAGCTGGAGGCTAACTGGTGCTCATAACCTGTTAAGCTTGACAGAGCTCAATACTGAGGACAGCAGGCACACGGTGTGAGTGGTGGACGAGGTTCGTGGAAGGATGATGAATTACTTATCAGAATAATATGAAAGAGAAAGAAAAAGGAAAATATGAAAAAGAAAAGAGTTATACATACCTGAGGACAGCAGGCACACGGTGTGAGTGGTGGACGAGGTTCGTGGAAGGATGATGAAAGGTCCTTCCACGACTGCTGCCTCAGGTATACTACATACATGATGTGAAAGTGATGTGAAATGTAAGAGACATGTGAGAAGCAGATAAAAAGAAAATATGAGATAGAAAATAGGCTATATCAACACCTCCAACCCCGCGCGTGGATTATATAATCCAATTGGAAATTGGCCAAATGCGTGGAAATAGGCAATTACCTAGTTACCAGGTATGTACAAGCATAACCAGTGTACAGGTAGATTCTACATGACGGATTTGCAAGGTTTAAGTAATAAAAACGTTGAATACCTAAGATTAACACAGCCAGCGTGGCCTTTAAAGATTGACCATAGCCATTTGTGGCCCATTTCCGTCATCTGTGGCCCATTTCAGATACAATCACACGTCAGTGTTGCTATGTACCTTGGTTACAATGACTAAATAGGTTATTAAGGTCATGGAAAGCACTTGTGACGCTGAAATAATGACCAGCAGTGCCATTGGGATGAGCCTTGTTAGTGCCAATCTCCCAAATTGGCCACATTGCGCTGAAATTCAGCAACTACAAGCACACAGGCAGGAAAGGTCCTCTACTATGAGTGAAATTAGTATATATAGAGCCCTCTTTCCACGCCAAATGTTGTTCATCATCATCATTTAGTATTACAGTCAATCAGTTACGCCGTGTCCTGTCCTATTTCAGTTACTCTGCTCTGCTTGCCTGTTTTATTCTTGGTGTTCCTTCTTCAACCAACCCTTCAAAGTGTCCAGCTCCTGCGCAGAAACCTACCAATCTACCCAGCAGCTCTACTTCACACCCCTACGTGGCTTTTTGGCTTGAAAGAAGCAATAGTGAGTACTTCTTTCATCCTTCTGTCCCCATTCTGGTTCCTTAATTGGAAAAGCACTTTGGTACCACCTTCTGTTACGCAGAAACCCATTGTTTGCTTAATCAGATACCACCCTGCTTAGCAGATCTCTGATTTAGAGGGCACCTACAAACACCCCTGCGCCAGCAGGCCCCTCTATAAAAAAGAATTATATTCTTTTTATTTTCTTTCTTTACTTCTTTTCTACGTGAAAATACCCCACTCTACCCATCATTTGCACTCTTATCACCCTGTGTAGCTGAAAGGTACTAGCCCTTGGCATCACAGAGGCTGACAACTTCTTTAATTTATCGTGGCCATCCACAGACCAGATGAAATTGGGACCCGGTACGTTAAAGACGCGTCGCTTTAGAACCCTTTTTGATCTTCTGTCAACGCCTTCTGGATCCAGGGCAAGGTTGATTGCAGCGGCAGTTCCTCTTAAGCAAAAAAATGATAACCACTTTTCAGATCAACAAATGGAAAAAGAGTATATGAATTACCAAATTGATGTGAAACATACTGATGAACATTAATTCCATATCTTGTCTTAAGAAGTTGCTTCAGCTTGGGATATCCGACATTTCGTCCTTCAGGTGTTTGATGAATTTGTTCGACACACTGAATTATAACGGCCATCCCTTCCTCATCATCCTTGTGCAAGTCTTCCTTTCGTCGCTTAAGTTCCATTTGTTGAATCTTTCTTTCTAGTGTTTGTTGTGAATGGACATGGTGGTGTTTCTTGGAAAGTAAGTTGTGGATTTGGGAGTTGGTGCATCCTTGATTAAAGTATTGGCGGATTTCATCTTCAAGCTGATTTGTTTGTTGAATGGAATGATGACTTAAATCCCAATCTGCCTTTTGTCGAGTCAAGCTTCTTTTGGAGATAGAGATGGAATGGGTTTCTCTCAAGTGTTGGAGGATTTGATGATTACTTTTTCCAGATTGGATTAAATCAGCAACAATTGGTTTGAATTCGTCTCCAAAGGTGGGCATCTTTTATCCAGAAGCAGGCACAATAGCTAATTAGAGAGTCCTTATTTTGTAGAGTAATAGTTGAGGTGGTAGTGATAAATTATAATCTCACTAAAACTTCATTGTAATCTCCCATAACAAGTTATAATATGATAAACACTCAAGAACTAGAAATGTTCCTGATCATACATTGCCTCAATCACTATGGAGCAATTACAGATATGTATAAGGTGCATCGTGAGGCTGGATCAATCTTCTCTGATCTTGTTGGGCATGTACAGCATAAGCAGTATAATCTTCTTTTTTGGCTGGTATGACGGGGGGAATCATTAATCTGTTTTGCTTTTCTGTCCTTTTTGGCGGGGGGTTTCAATCCTTTTTTTCAAAAAAAAAGTGGCCGACAAGTCGGTTCAGGGCCTCCATAGCGGGGTCTGAGCCGCGGCCCAAAGTGAAAAAACAAAGCACATTGTCCGTGGTCACAACAAACAGACATGTATAATGGTGGGCACTGGGGGCTCATCAGTTTTGGATCAGGATCCGAGAAGTCCGGCTTGTAGAAGTAGGACTGGCTGGCGCTCGGTTTGGGGGATTGGTTTGGTCATTGCTGATGGCAAAGAACACCTGCCAGACAAGAAGCAAGAGTATTGCTGGAATGCTTGCTCAACTTTAAGTACAGCTGGGTGATGAAGCTGTTTGACTGGGAAGTCTCCAAAGAGGAAGAATAGACGTGACGTGCAGGCTCTTGACCTTGTAACGGGTATGGTTAGCCCAACTGTTGCGCTGGTGACAAGGGTAAATGACTGGGAGTTGTAGATTGTGTTATGGCTGGTCCGCGTAGATAGTGCCATGATGACAGAGGAGAGGCGTGGTCTGTGCGGTGTATCAGCTGCAACTGGCTGATTCAAATTGACCGTGAGCACTAGCCATGGCATACATTGGAGGTCATGATGGGAGCCCACCAAAGCTTGCACAGTCTACATCCAACAGGCTTGGCGGGGTTGCAAAGGCCAGGAGAGGTGATGTTGGTGTGCTTGAAAAAAAACTTTTGTTTGAAGCGGCCGCGGGGAGCAGTTCAATGAGGGTCTGGACTCATTGATGCTTGAGGCAGACTTGAGTGGCAGTCAAACCTGGTATTGAGGAAGGAAAAAGTTGTTGGTTGTCAGCCTTCCGGAAAATGTCAACCGTTACCAGTCAAATGGAAGCCTATGAAGAGGGAAATAGGTTGCCAGACTCACGTTGCCGCGCCTGGCTTGCAGTATTACTTGTTTCCTTAGAAATAACAGCGTGGCTTGGAGGTGTAAGCAAGAATGGGCAATCAATTCCGGAGGTTGGTGTACATATGTCTGTGCAAGTCATCCTTAAAAGAGGCCTTGTCATCACTCTATTTACGCTAGGTTGCCCCCACCCCATCCGTAGCTTGTGCACGGAGGCACTGCCAGAAAACCTGGCTCGGATGGCTGCATCCGAGTTTATATCGGATGCGGCCATCTGATTCAAAATCGGCCGTGCGCCACTGAGTGAATCGCTGACTGATTCAAACTCGGTGGCCAAACACCCGGGCTGCTGAGTTTGAATCCGTCAACGATTAACTCGGTGGCGCGCGCCCGAGTTTGAATCGGATGCCCGCATCCAATATAAACTCGGATGCAGCCATCCGAGCCAGGTTTTCTGGCAGTGAGGGGCCAATCTCAGGCGACCCCCCGTCTGATTCTTTGACCAGCAGGGCCCGATCCACCCCCGTTGGTTTTGAAAGAATGTGAAAACTAGGGTTTTTATTCCATGTGTCAGACTAATATTCATATGATGAAATGAAATATAAAAACGCGTTTTCACAGCACTCCTCCTCTCATTTTTATCTTCTTTATATACATAGCAAGACTAATGACCATTGAGAGAATGAGAGAAAAGAAATTCCATTCCGTTTACCTAGGGGCTAGAGTAGCTTCCCGGTTGTTTGGACTGGACGGAGTGCTTTTTTTTTGAGCTGTAACGCCTAACAATTCTTCTGATTGATCTGCTTGTAAAGACTGTATTCACTCATTAGATCGCGCGTCAGCTTTTTCTGTTTTTTTTTTTTTTTCATTTCATTATTTATTTCACGATTTGCTCATACCTTGTTTGCGCTGGCTGAAGGCAAGCTTATTGGCTGTCCCTTGTTATGGACTGTTAGCTTTGCCGTTATTCCTGCTGCTAAAGCAACACCCAGGTCAGCTGAGTTTGCTTGTTCATCTCTATACGCAAACATTCATCACACTCAGATTGGTCACTGACTCGTTTTTGTTTCCACTGATGCGAGTGAGGACCTTTCTGTCGCTGTGATGGTGATCGGTTATTCTTGACGCTAAAGAACTAGATGGTTGAGAGAAAGAGTGCAAGAAAGATCCTGGAGCTCAGTCTCTTTCCAACCATCAGACTTTACTGAGCTGATTTACTCACGGGAGGTTTCCGTGGGATTGCTCCATTCGTCGGAGTCCTTTGGCTGTCTTGTTCCTGCCTTTGATTGCATCGTCTGTGCTAGCTGTTAGTCACAAGCGTGCATTCATCAGGTCAGCTGAACTAGCCTATTTCATCACATGTCAAGGGCCGCATGTGACATACCATTGGGTGTCATACGTCTGTTCCTCTTGGCAGTTTCTTTATTCCCATTTTGGTCTGTGGACAAAATCCAACAGGTTTGCGTAAGCAACCACGGGTTCCTAAATGAAAAAGGCCTAGGCCAAACCCACAATCCCAGTTTTGGCAAAAGTGTTGCTTTAATAAACTGGGATTATCCTGTTGTTATCATTGTCACTAACATGTTTCCTTTAAACAACTTAGGCTGTATTTGTTGTGATAATCCTGTTGTTATAAAAGCAAGCACTTTTGTTGTTGTCTTTAAACACTACAAAAATTTGTAATCTTACCCAAAGAAAAAACTACTGTTTGGGTTAAGCAAAATGTTAACTTCTTTCAACAAAATGGCTCAGTAATAATAATTGAGCAAAACTGAGCATGCTCAGCAAAATCCCCAAAAGTTGCCAGAATGAATAAAAATGATTTCCGCTCAGTTTGTAAAAAGAAAATTGCTGAGCATGCTCATTTTCACTTCTGACCATTTTCTGTAAAACTGAGTATATTTTTTTCCCATCCCAAGTTCACATTTTATTTCTGGGTAGAATTGAAAATTTTTGTACTAGTGGAAAGACTTTGTTTTCAGTCCTGAATTTTATCAATAATGTATTATGTTATTGATCCTTTGTTATTGATGTATTGTGCTTTTACTTATCTTTTCTTTCTTTTTTTAGTTCATTAACTCTATTGAGTTTTATTAAACTGTTTCAATAAAGCAAACCATTCTACTATTTTACAAGTCATTGGAGTGGAAGATCAAATCAAATGGTTTTATTTAACCAATACAGTGGTGGTAGGCATGTTAGTGTACACACCCAACACCAAAACTGGTTGTAGCCTGCGGGTCCAATGTTTGCTGACGTAAGTGGTCACAAACTCACTTTGAACATAGTTTTGGGCTTGTTGGAGGTTTTACATTCTATATTTTTCAGGGCTAAGGCCCTGCTCCAGCTGTTCAGATTTTTTTTCTTTTCATACCCAACATTTTAAACATTTGGGGTTAAGAAGACCTATAAGCCCATACATATTTACTTATAACCTGCCAAACCCATATTTAAGCCTTTTAATACCCCATAGGCAGGTACTTAGAACCACTAAACCCATATTTATGCTTTATAATACCTAATCTGAGTGGTTGATTGTTTGGGCTTTTCCAGGGCCTTGACCTTTCTTCTCTTCCTATGAGGGGTGTGGGCCTTGTGGACAGCCATTCTGGGTGATTTTGAGTCCAAGATGTTGATTTTTGCCAAAAAAAAACAGCCGCCAAAAGTGTTGTTAGTTGCTTTTAAAGCCCTGCAGAGCACTTTTCTAAGTTTTCCAAGCCCCCTGTGCGGTCCACTCTAAAGATTTTCTTCTACTTTTTCCCTCAACATTTTGAAAACCCAAAAAACATGTACAGTAACATGCCTACTGCCACTGTACTCTCAAGGCTGAAGCCACCCCAAATAAATATAAAGCTTATTAATTCCCTTTTCCTCATTGTTAGTTGTTGTTTTCATGAGATTTTTCTTCTTCTTTTCTTCTTTCTATGATTTTCTTACTTATTATATCTAGTGGATCATATCTAGTTGATGTTACATATGATGTTTAAATACATTTCACTCCTCAGAATCTTTTTTTTTGATGAGGTTTTGAATGGGTAAATTAAGGGTCAGGCTAAATGCACTCCAAACTTTTACTACATGCACTCCAACATTTTGGAGTGGGAAAGTGTCCACTCCAAAAAAAATGAAGTGAACAGCTGTCCACTCCATGTGAGCCTGCTTCTTTTATGTGACTACAATAGACAATATTTGGGGGAGAAGAGTTGAATTTCAAAGGAATAGGAGAAAAACAACTAGAGAAGAAGAAAGGACAGAAAAGAGGAAGGAAAGGAAAGATGATAGTAGTACAAGTCTTTTTTTAGAATATTTGATGCTTTTCAATCCTTTAATTTGAAAGGAGATGGGTTTACACAGAGACAACTCAATGTCTCCTCTCTTGAATAAACAGGTTACAGTCAGAGACTGCCTTGATTTTTTATACCAAAGGAAATTGGCAGACAATGTTTATCAGGAAAAATATGTGGATTTTATAAGATGCAAGTCCACAGAAGCACTAATATATGATGTTTTTGAATTTTTGATTGTTTTTATTCTGTTTTATTTGGTTTGATTCTTCATGGGATGATAGAAGAAGGTTAAGTTTGAAGAGAAACAAGAGGCATAAAATCGTCAAAGCTCAAAATGAACTTTGAACAAAGAGAAGTTGGAAAAGCTTCTTACTATGCAAAAATATGAAACCAAATGACCAAAAAGATGTAGGGAAATGATTGGACCTTAGTTTTTGAGTAGTGAGGAGTGATGATCCAAGTGTTCTGAGTTTCTTCTAAGTTGGTTGTTGAGTGATGATGAAAATTTTCATCCTGCCAGAGTTGAAAATGGTTAACTTTGTTGATTGAAATGCACCAGAAGCCAGGGCAGCTGCACCTCTGTATCCCTAGTAGGCTGTGCCTTGTCATCAAGACATTTTATCCATGTTTCTATCTCACCTGAGAATTCACCTAGATCAATTCCTTGTGCTCATCTCAATTCAGTCATCATTTATTGGGCCCTTGGGATGAAGATTTTGAACTGAAAATTGAACCTTTTTTCCAGGCTTGTTGGCCAGTTGGTAGCATAGTCACCTTCAGCCTCAACATAATGTGTTGGTGAAAACTGGGGAGCTTGGTGTGGAGGAACAAGATTTCCAGAGTGGAGAACTGGGGAGGAAGGGAGAATAATCAACAGGCCATCTGACTGCCAACTCCAATTTTGCTGATGAGCCAGCGGGACAGGTCCACATTTTAATCAGTCAAGATGACTGCAGGTCAAACATGGGAAGCTGTGACTGATTATGAGTGGCCAAAGCATCATCCTGTTGGCCCTCCATGGCCTCCTTGATCTGTGGGACTATCTGGTCAGAATTTTTCAGCACAAAATCAAGCACCAAAAAGCCTGCATCAAGCATATTGCAAGCCATCCATGTTGCAATAAGTCATGGACATGTGTTTTTGTAGTTCACTCAAATCCTGCATTCAGTCAACATCTGCCGGCCTACAGCTGGAGAAGCACCATCTGATTCTTTTTCACCGCCTCAATGGCTAGCACAAAGATGAGTGGCAATGGTGAAGCCAAAGCCCAAAACGATTTCCAATATGGTTTTTGGATGGCTGAGCAGCTCTGGTGGCTTGCCCAGGGTGAACAAGGAATGCAGTGGATAAAATTTGAAGAACATGAACTGGTGCCACTGCACACATGCAAGTCAAGAATGGTCAGTTTGGGAACCACTGGAAGAATTTGAGAAGAGGAAGGTGCATACTGTTACTGCAGGCGGCTTTGCCAGAAGGTGCTTTGCCATTTTCCTCATTGTGCTGTCTATTGGTAGAAGTTGTTTGTTTGCAACTTTTCTTATGTTCTATGATTTAAGTATAAACAGGAGAAATATCAAAAGTCCACCACCAAGTGCCATCTGATATCATCATGTATCAGTATAAGTGCAGCAAACACAAGGGAACAACTCTCACACTCATGCCCTTCACCTCACAAAACCAGGAACCCCCTTGTAGCATTGGAAATCCCATCAAGGCTTTGTTGTAATCTTGTCAGATTGGCAAACTGCTACCCAGTACTTTTTTGTCAACATTTTGCTGACAAAAACTTGAAAATGTGGTTCCATCTGGGTAATCTGATGTGAATTTTTTCCTGGTTTGGGTCAAAGCATTTTGGTATGGTGACATATCACTGCCAGAAAATCTGGCTCAGATGGCTGCATCCAATTTTATATTGGATGTGGCCATCCAATTCAAACTTGGGCGTGCATCACCAAGTGAACTGCTGACCAATTCAAACTTGGTGGCCAAATGCCTGGGCCACTGAGCCATCCGAGCCAGATTTTCTGGCAGTATATGTGTCTTAAGGAAAAATTGAAGGTGCCAGGGTAAATTTTGCCTCCAGATACTTGGCTGCATTTGAATGAGTTCTTTCTCCATTTTTCCACTGCTACAAACCAGCTTTCTCAAAGAATGACCTTATTTTGGTAACACCTTAAGGATTTTTGACAGAAAATGGCCTCTTTGACCAACACATGCAGGCTTGCCTTGAAGCCAATCTAATTTTTAAGGCCCCATGTGGCAGCATCATACACCATAACAAATCAATTTTCACTTGTATACAAGTGACGTCGCAGAGTACAAAGGTGCCTTTGTACTTTGTGATGTCACAGTTCACTTGTATACAAGCAAAAATTGATTTGTTGCAGTGATATATAGATGTAATAGGGGGTATCAAATATGACCAAATCCACACTTATGTAATCACCTGGTCTTGACAAATCCACCATTTCCAAAACAGTTGATAAAATTTCAAAACAATTGCATTATTGCGTCAGCACCTATCAAGTATCAACCTAAACCCACATTAAATCTTGGGCAAAAACTCATTTTTTTGATATCTTTCCCGCAGCTGACAAACACTCCTGTGGGTAAGCTTCCACGATTCAACTGCTCCAATTTCATTCCCTAGCAACAGCCATTTTATTTGCACTCATTCGTTTGCTACTAACTCTTTTGACTCCTCTCAGAATAGTACTTCACAAATCAACCTCTACAAATCACACCATTCCGTCAACTCCACAATCGATTTTTCGCTAGTTCACCAACTCCTCAATCAACTGTTCTCAAGTTCAGTAAGCTCAGTGCTTGCCATCCAGTTTGGTATGCTTATCATATTGATCATCTTCTTGTAGGAACTTAGCTGATACTTTTTCTGTTTACCGGCTCCCAGAATCATGCCTCCCAAAAAAGCAATCAAGAAGAAAGCACCCCCCAAGAAGCCAACCAGGGGACAAAAACCCACGAAGAAAGCTGCTGAGGTTTCTACCGATAACGATCCAGCTGAAAAAACCACTGGCCATCTGAAGAAGGACGACTACCTTGTTATCATTGATTGGCTAAAAATAAAGAAGAATTATGATGCCTGCTTTGGAACGGGGAAGGCACCTCTTGTGGGACGACCGCCCAAAGGTATGATCAATGGATTTGAGCTGATGGCGATCAACCTGCAAAATCAGTCAACCTCCAAAATCAGTCTTAGTTCTAGGCAGATGAAAGATCGCTTCAACAGTTACAAAGACAAGTATAAGAAAACTCACACGCTATCCCTGGCAACTGGATTTGGACTTACTCCTGAAGACCAACAGACGGGCATCCAAACGATCAAACAGAAGCTTGATAGCCTGTGTCCCCATTATCAAGCGATGCATGAGCTCATGGGTAACAAAGCTTTTGTAAACCCTTTGTATAAGGTGGATGCTCAGAAGGATGTTGAAACCACCAACTCATCAGACTCTGACGACTCTGACAACCCTGATGACTCTGACGACTCTGACAACTCTGACGACTCTGACGACTCTGACAGCGGCAAGGGCAAGGACGACTCTGACAACGGCAAGGGCAAAGACTCAGACATTGGTGAATTGGTAAGATGATCCGTTGCATTTACTCCTTTCTGTCTTAGATATACTGAGTTGTTTGGGTGATATTTTGCAGGTGGAAAACATTGATAAATCTGTTGAGAGTTTTAATCATTATTGGAATAGACAAGAGAGCAACCAGGTGTGTTTTAACAGTTTTTATTGCCAACGTGATTTGATTCCAACCTTGCTTTTATTTACTCTTTTTTAGGGAGACAATGACCCAGAAGGTCAAAACATGTATACCAATCCTGCTTTAGATCCTGATTTGCTTGATTACAACCCACAAAACCAACAAAGGCCGACAACTAGTCCCAATGATGTGCCCCAACAATCCTCCCAGCGCAAAAGGAAACGAAACACTCGGTATCACCAGCGCCGCAATGCACTCACAGCGGAAGAAAGGGCCCTAGACTCCAGCTCATCTGACGGCTCCTTATCATCTGAGGTGATTGCCCCCACCAAGTCACCAAAGAAGAAGAATAAGAAGAATAAGAAGAAGAAAGCCAAGGTCAGCCCCGATGCCAACAATCTTGCAACCCATCCGTCTCCGTCTAAAACTCCCCAAAATACTAAGGGCAAACGAAGGGCATCCAACTCCGACAACATCAACCCCAGGAGTCACTCCACTCCAGCTTCCAAGAACAATAATGCATTTGCCCACTATGAGGAATATGCTTTGAAAAGAGAGGCTGGTAAGTATTTTCAGTTGTGATCCCTTGTGATATTGTCCCTTTACTGATTCACATGTGTCATGATTTCAGGTAAGGCTCAGGTGGCTCAGGCAAGCCTCGACTTTGAGATCAATAAGTACCAACGCCAGCTTGCAATTGATAATAAGACGGTCGAATTGGAGGAAAAAAAGTTCATGCGCTCGTCCAAGTTAGAAGAAAAGAAATGGGAACGAGAGCTAAAGATGGATGAAAAGAGGTTGGAATGGGAGAAGGATAAGAAGGCAAAGGATCAAACATTTGAGCTTTCCAAGCTGGGGACTTTGGCAGACAAAGAAAATTTGGGGAAGAAATATGAGCTTGTGACACAGTGTGTTACAAGTGGCAAGAGTACTGAAGAGAATGAACGTTTGGCTAAATTGTTTCAATAAATTTTATTTGCATCACGTTTATTTACTATAAGATTGAAAGAAAGTAAGAAATTTAACAGGATTGATCTAAAATAGCGCCAATATCTCTAATGATCCACTTTCTTTTTTCTGGATCCTTTTCATATACTTTATCTCTGATATTTATAAAGGCCCTTTCAGTCTTTTCAGGAAGTTGGACAGATAGACCCATTCGTGTGTGTTGGTCTGATGAGGTTTGGGAGGGCAGAGTGAAATGAGAATAAGAAGTCGCTTTCCATGCACATTTCACTATACCATCAAAGCCTGTGAAGTCAATTCCACAAGATTCATCCGGAAAAATGAATTGACCCCCCTTCACCTGAAGATTACGCTCCACAAGATTTCCAGTGTTCTTCTCAATGGGAATCCACATGACAAAGCTGAAGGGTGAAGCATCGGTATCCATGTGAGGTGTGTTTGCAAAGGCGCCAATGGTGAAGGAGAGATGAGAAGTGAAAGAGTCAGGATCCCTCTCGAAATGAGGTGCAAGGCCAGGCGCTTTGAGTTCTTCATGATGTTTCTTGACTTCATCAAAGAGTGGTTGAGAAACAAATTGGAAGCGATCCCCAATAAAACAATCGATTGTTGGAACATGAGTTTGAAGGTCTTCAAATCCGAGTTGATCCTGTTTAACTTTATCTGAAATGCCTTGGATGCCGACTTTGGTGTTTGCCTCAAATGCTTTCTGCCATCCAAGACTATACATTTCGCCAGAATATGCAGGGCCATTGCTTTTGTTTGCGTTTTGGAATTGTGTTTGAGCAATCAGGTGTTGGCTAAGAAATTCATATTGGGCTTTGAGGGCTGGATCCATTGCTGAGAAGGGATGAAATTTGATAACAGCAATCAATTTCTGATGGGAGGGATCAGCCCAGCAGATAAACGAGTCACGCATTAATTGAATCCTGGCGTTGGGGTTGGAGTTGGAGACATGTGCACGGATTTGGGTCTTGCCAGAGTATTTGATGTTGGATTCTTGACGTTTCTTGTCTCTTTGCTTGGCATTGTATTTCTGCTGTTTTTCTTGTTTTTTGGTAAGCTGGCTGACAGGAGGCTGAGCAGATGCATGTTCTTCTTGGGTATTCTCGGGACGCTGAGAGGTTTGGAGTTCATTATTGAGATAAATTTGCCAGTACACATCACATATAGCACAGCCGTGGCGGTCAGCGTCTGATACAGCCTCTGGGATTGGAGGGTTGGGATGAGAGTGTTGGTGGCATGTGGGTGGGGTTGGGGCACAGGGGGCGGTCTTAGGTTTTGCAGGTTTAGATTGAGCCGGTTTCCGAGCTGCCTTACAAGCCGGTTTACAAGCCAATTTATGAGCCGGTTTACGAGTGGGTTTATGAGCTGGTTTACGAGCGAGTTTACAAGCTGGTTTGTGAGGCGTCTTATGAGATTCAGAAGCGTCAGAGAGTTCTGATAAGGATGATGAGCATCCGTCGCCATCTGGATCAGCTGCCTCCTCCACTCCTTTTTCATCGCACCCATCCACCCCACTAGTCATCCATAACCGGTCTGAACCTTTCTGAAAGGGATGCCACTGGTGTGCATTACCAATCATACTGGGCCCATGATGACCGGCTACAGACTCCACAGCAAGGCTTCTGGGTGGACAACTAGAGGGCTTCGGAGGCCTCAGATTGTAGCTGTCAGCCTTAGAGACAACAATGTTGCCCAAAAGGCTTCAACAATGTTCTCTTCTTATTCCTCTCTTCAATACGAGTATTTCAATACTATAATATCCATACTTTGTTGTGTATAAGTGTGAAATAATATAAGAGTGAAGTAATTAACCAGGAAGTTCACATAACATCTAATCTTTTTCTAAGTTCAACCTCATATTGCATATTCACTTTGATAAACATGGTTCATCACTTTCAAAGTTGGGCAGATGAAAATTTTCATCATCACTCACCAACCAGAACTTAGAAGAAACAGACCCATTGGACAACACTCCTCACTCATCAGAACTCCAGGTCCCATCATTTCCCCTCGTCGTCGTGTCGTGGTCATTTGGTGTCACCTGTCTGACTAGTAAGCAGCTTTGCCAATCCCTCTTTTCTTCAAAGTTCATCTTGGAGCTTTGATCATCACCCCTCTTCTTCTTCACTCTCTTTCTCTTCATCTCAAAGAGGCACCATCATCACTTATCATTAAAGGATCAATCATCTTCATCTTAGTCTTGTGGCACTTCACACCACACAGGTTTCCTTATAAGTATCCTTTGCCTTTGGCATAAAAAAATAAGGCAGTCTCTGACTGTACCTTCTCCTGTTTCTCAGGTTGAAGAGACTGTGGCTCTGCCCGGTTCTATTACTCTTGCTCTCCTTGAGATTGAGCTCATTACCAGTCTTTTCAGACTCATCTTTCTTCTTCTTAAGCCCTCCCTTTTTGTCCTCATCTTCCCTTGAAATATATATTTGTGTCCCCCATATCTTGTGCCCTGTTGTCACATAAGAGACCCAGGCTCACAGTAGCGAGTCCGGAGGTGTCGAAGCGCAGCAGTTGATTCTGAGTCTACGTTGGTTTGCTTGGATGGTGTTGGGGCCATTTGTTACTACATAATGTCCCCAGCAGGGAGGGGAACAGTGGTTAGGTGTTAGTATTGTGTTTACTCATACAAGGTACAGGGATGGGGGGTCATGGCTTTTGCAAGACAGACCTGGAGGGTGTGCCAGGGGCCTGCGTGCTTGCAGCCCAGCGAGTGTGGTGGTAGCGGCGCAGGCGGGTGGAGGTGGTAGCAGGGCAGGGAGGCGGGTGGGGCAAGCAACAGGTGGCGGCGGGCCACAGAGGGGGGCTAGCAACCTGGCAGGGGCGGCGCAGGGCGGCTGGTGGGGCGAGCGAGCGGTGGGGGCGACCGGGCAGGGGCGGTGCAAGCAACACGTGGGGGGGCGGGGCACCAAGGCAGGTGGGGCAAGGAACAGGTGGGGGGGGGGCAAGCAACCGGTGGGGGCGGGCCACAGAGGGCGGGGGAAGCTCAGTGTGGCCGGGGGGGCAAGCGAGGGGTGGGGTGACCGGGTGGGGGCAGCTCAGGGAGGCGGGTGGGGTGAGGGGGCAACCGGGTGGGGGCAGCTCAGGGTGGCCGGTGGGGCAAGCAAGGGGTGGGGTGACCGGGCAGGGAGGCGGGTGGGGTGAGCTACACGTGGGCGGGGCCAGCGAATGGTCTGGGCGGAGCAGGGAGGCCGGTGGGGCAAGCAAACATTGGGGGCAACCAGGTGGGGGCAGCTCAGGGAGGCGGGTGGGGGGGGCAAGCGACCGGTGGGGGCGGGGCAGGGAGGCTGGTGGGGCAAGCAAACGGTGGGGGGGAGCGGCTGGTGGGGGCGGGGAAGGGAGGCGGGTGGGGCAAGCGACAGGTGGGGGGGGGCAGGCAACCGCGTGGTGGCGGCGCAGGGAGGCGGGTGGAGGAGGTTGAGGCCGGTGGGGGGAGGCGCAGGGAGGTGGAGGTGGGGGGGGCGAGCGACCGGTGGGGGCGGGGCAGGGAGGCTGGTGGGGGCGGGGCAGGGAGGCGGGTGGGGCAAGCAACAGGAGCAAGCGCGTGGTGGTGGCGCAGGGAGACGGGTGGAGGAGGTTGAGGCCGGTGGGGGGAGGCGCAGGGAGGTGGAGGTGGGGGGGGCGGGGCAGGGAGGCCAGTGGGGCAAGCGGCCGGTGGGGGCGGGGCAGGGAGGCGGGTGGGGCAAGCGACAGGAGCGAGCGCGTGGTGGTGGCGCAGGGAGGCGGGTGGAGGAGGTTGAGGCCGGTGGGGGGGAGGCGCAGGGAGGTGGTGGAGGAGGTGGAGGAGGGGGGGGCAAGCAAGCGGCGCCGGCGGGCAGAGAGCAGTCAGGGGTGGGGGTTGTGGGCAAGCAAGCAAGCCGGTGGGGGAGGCGCACAAGGTCAGGGAGGAGGTGGAGGGTGGAGGCGTTTCAGGGAGCTGAGCTGGGGAGCAAGAGAGCCAGCAGAGGTGGGTGAGCGGTGGTCCACGGCAAATGAGGAGGAAGGTGGAGGCAAGCAGAGTGTCAGCAAGATCAAAAAAGGAAGGTGAGAAAATCAAGAGAGTGAACTTACCAGATGGAGTGAAAAAACGTGTAACGGAGCCAAGCCAGAGAGAGAGGGTTTAAGGGAGAGGAAGTGAAACAGAAATTGAAAAACGTGAACTTGCATAAAAAAAAACCCAGCAACAGTGACAGTTAAGCAAAGTGTGACAGGGTGATTGGGCGCAATACACCTCGCAATCCATCATTGCTAGTGTTGTCATAATCCTGGCCAACAGGAGGTGCTAGTTCAGGTTCTTCTTCTTTGTAGAGCTCGTTCCACTGGTCCTTTAGGTCTGCGAGTAGGTTATGTAGAACAACACAGCTGATGATCCATTTTATGGCTGCCTTCATCTTGTGATGGTTTCTGATTTGAGATCTCATCTCACGCAAACTAGCAAATCGGCCCTTCAGAATTCCAATAGCATGTTCAATCCGGACTCTTGATTGCGCTAGATGGTAATTGAAATCAACATTCTCCAGAATGAGTAGGTCGGCCCCCTTGTAAGCAGGTATTGTGTATTGATTACTTGGATAAGCAGAGTCAGCCAGGAGGAATTGGTTCTGATCAAAGAATTGTTCAGGCTGCTGAGCAAGCTGCATATTTGAGAACACATAGCAATCGTGGCATGATCCAGGATAGCCTGCAAGGTACGATATGAACTTCTTGTTGACATCACAAACTAGAGTGAGTGAAATGGAGTATCTTTTGAGAAAAAGATGAAAACATCAGTGGCCTGTCTATACAAATGGAGGTAAAGAAAGCAGACTGCACCTCTTCTTACGATCAAAATAGTCATTGCCATCTATAGGAGGCTTTTGACTGAGTGGAATAGTTGTTCCATCGACAAAGCCTACACAGCCGGGGAAGCCTTCTTCTTGCATGACCTGAGACAATTCTAGTCGTTCTTCAGAAGTTGGCCATGATGCCAAGCGTGGGCGCATTCAATAAATAACCTTGGTGACCCGAGTGGTGTATAAATTAATTGTTCCATATCCAGCGTGGAAGAGGTTTTTGAGTTGGAAGACAGCAGCTCCGTTTCCATTGGATCCTAGACAACATATGGCAACTGCAAGCTGAACTGATGGATCTCGTTGTGGATTCCGATAGGAGTTGTAGAAGATGGGATGGGAGTCAATCAGTTGGAGGAGGTTGAGAAAACACGGCCATGCCATTCGAAAAAGCTGGAGGAAGCATGATTCAGAAAGGCCTTGCATGATCGACAAGTCATAACGGGGATGGAATCGTGTTGTGGTTCCCCGATCATTGAGGTATTGTTTCTGAAGTTTGGACCGGCAATAGGAATAAAATTCTTCAAGTTCTGAGTCATCGTTCTCTGAGTCAAAAAGCATGATTGTTGGTTGCTGCAGAATTGGCTGCTTGAAGTAGTTGCTGGTGTTGAGATGGTGGTTGACGCATAGTTGGATGAGTGATGTGTTGTTTTAGGAGGAGTGAAGGCTTGAGAAGTAGTGATTGGTTCAGGAGGAGTGATGGTTTCAGGATGAGTGATTGTTTAGGCTTTGTGAGGTGTGATAAAATTGACTTATTTGGAAATGATGGATTTGGTTGATAAACCTGGGTTATTTGTTTTCAAAACCCGTTGGGTTTTTAGCTACCCCGTTTTGGAAACCAGTCAATTAGAAACTGTGGATTTGGCCATTTCTAATTGACAGATTTTATTGCCTGGTTTGGTCATATTTGATACCCCCTAATAAGGCACATCCAATTCAATAAAAACTACACCACTCAATGTTATCTAACCAAATTTTTATCAATTCAAGTCAAACTAATGGTTTCTATAATCTAATAACAAAAATTGCTATTTTAGGCCATCTTCAGCATCAAAATATCAGTATCACTCTTTATATTAGGCACATTGGAATGATGATGCCATCCATGGTGATCAAGATAACCTGAAATCTCAAGTTTTGCCATTGAATTAATGAAAGCATTAGTTTGACTTGACTTGATACAGATTTGGTTAGATATCTTTGAGAGATGTAGTTTTTATTGAATTCAATGTGCATTATTACACCTATTTTAGTCAAACTTACCAGGGAACGTCTTGCCTGTTGAAGTTTTCCTGGCCACAATTGCAATTTTAGCTACTCATGTCCTGGAAAACATAGAAGAGAGTGACAGAAGATAAAAAAATGTAAAATCAATACTTCAGCAAGCATTCATACATCCCAGGTGAGGATTACCCTATGAACATGAAAAATTGTCCGTTCATACATTTTTGGTGACTACAGTTGCACATGGGATTCCATTGTACAGTTTTCTTGTTACGCCAACCAAATGGAGACGTCGGCGGCCAGTGACCCGTCCCCTACGCCAAGCCGACCATGCTGCCCCAGGTGTCGACATGGTCAGACTGCCTTCCCTGTTGGGAAGGACAGCCCAACGGGGGGGGGGGGGGGGTCAGACAGGGCAGACTGACCGGGAGGACATCTTAACGTCAAGCCAAGGCGGTCCGACCTGCATCCGACGGTCAGCCAGCCGGAAGCGCAACTCCTTTGCCAAGTGGTGCCGTTCCCCGGTTTTTCTGGAAGGGGTGCCAGTCGAGACCCCGCCCGAGTAGTGTAGGCCAAGCGGACCAATTCAGTGCATTTTTGGAACAAACTTTTGAATACATACACAAAAATTCTGATTTACCAAAACGGGGGGTTTTTTCAGGAAAATTGGTCAAGATCATAAGCAATTCAAATCCCGGAAAGAAGTTGCAGATTCTCACTAAAAAAAAGAGTGTCACGACTCACAGACATCATCCTCCAATAGTTTGATAGCTTGAGGTTTGTCCCGCGGAGGTAAACGACCAACCGCACATCTAGCTTGGATAAACGGAGTGTCTGCCACATCGTAGATAAACCGGGTAGGAAAATCGCGCGTTGGGTGGTTTATTCATGCTTCCTCTGACCGTGCAGCTTGCGGGAGGCGCGACCGGTAGGACCTGGCGGTGCGCTGCTCAGACGGTCATGTCCGAGCAGTTCATATTACCGACTCACATCTAACCGAACATGGTTCACATAGGGCTTTGTGATCAACGACAATGGCTACCATCTTCAGCAAGATACGTAGAACTTGGGTCCCTTGGTGCGGGGCTCGAGTGGAGTTCAGACTCATTTTAATCATGAGAGCAAAGGTTCGGATGCCCATCGGCTAGCAAAACTTTAGACCCGCCTAGGTGAACTGTCTGTCTTATCTTTTTGGCCCAGAGAGCGCCGAACGTCTTTATCTACGTCATAGGAAACTCATAAATGCGACTGCTGCTCATCACCATCTGACTTGCATTGCTGCACGAAAAGTTTGCTTTTGCAACACAGAGCTTTCTAGCCCATCGGAACAAGCTGACGCTTCCTCGTAATAATGTCTTACCATCAACGACCAACTAATCAGAATAACTACACTGACGCCTTCCAGACCACTTCTGCTGGTCCTCCAGCTGAAATTTTGAAACAGAATGAATCAAATGTACGGTGCAGTACATAGGTGAATTTTGACAAACATTTGGGTTGTTGACTGATCATCAAGTCGATTGATTATTTGCAGAGTACTACATGGTATCTGCCGCAGAAACCAAATCAAGACATGCCACGGATGTATCTAAAAAAAGGCCATCATGAGGACCCGCATGTCCGTACAGCGTCGAGCAGTTCAGGAGCCGCTTCACACCATTCAAGCAATACTCAAAAAACTGCAAGAAGTGTGTTCAATGGCTTTCAGTTGACTGATTTTCAGAGGACATAGTGAGATTGATCCAAAGTGTAAACAGGTGGATACGGTAATTTACCAGCCGTCCGCGCCAAAACACCCTCCATAATATCGCTTCCAGTCACCTTGAGTGATTGCGACACTGATAGTAATGAAGGTTCCGGAATGGATAAGTTCAGTTTATATTTATTTATCTCCTTTGGGGTCTTGTTCCTAATCCAACCTCTGGCGCTTACCCTGATTGATTCTTGACAGTGCTACAGCCTCACCAACAGCAATAGAGCAAGAATTTTGTAGTCCGGAGGTAACCCAACACGAGGAATTTTCCAATCATCCATCAAGAATTTTCAATTCCTCAAATGATGAAATAAGCCAACTTGCGACTGGGACCCATGCTAAGAGGCCAAGCCATATGACTGCGACAGAGGCTTCATACATCATGGCTGATTTCCCGCTTGAAAAGTTATATGACAAGGGCTTGACTTCTTATCCTCACCAAACAGTGATTGAAGAAGAAATGAAAACTAGCCTCCTCTCCTTGTTGAGTATAGACTCTTTTGAATATATGCTGGCAAAGCCCGAAACACGTAATGTTTTTCGAGACTGGTTAATTTCTCAAGGAAGCGGGAAAGAAAGGCTAGATCGATGGACTGAAGAGTCTCGGATCAATCAATTACACGTTGAGGCTCAAGAAACTGCTCGGCACTTACTAGGTAGGCCATGTCTTTCCCGTACCCACCTGCTACATTGTCTTACCCAACACATATTACAGATCATTTCCACCATTCTGATGGAAAAGAAAGCACGAAGCCGAGTCAAGCAAACAGCCAAAACAATGATGCTTTCAAGGAGATTGTAAACCTGGCGCACTCATCACAAGTTTTGGTTGCAAGTCGCCAAAAGTTGCTTGAGTCATTGTATTCCGAAACTTTCAAGGTTTGCTACTTGACTCATAGTCTCTTGTCGACGCGGTGGACTCCTCTGATAGGAATATACCATTTTCAGCAATTTATAACCAGCAAACTCCTCGAGATAACGAAAATGAAACTCCGCAGCGGTGTTGATGAGAAGACATGTAAAGGCTTAGGTAATTGCAAAAGGCCAATTCGTAGTATTATCAACATTTCCGTTTTGAAAGCTCAAGTTGTGTTTGTTTGTGATATTCTCTTGATAATTTGCAGGAGATTCGTTTGTCGTTTCCAATCCACGTCTCAGGTAAACTCTGCAATTTCAAAATCACGGGCATACAGAACCTTACTGACATCAGACTTTTCCTCAGGGACAATCCAGTCGTTATGGTTTCTCCCAGCTTTAGGTAAGTCTTATGATATAATTTCAAGCTCCTCAATGAAATTTATATGGAACCTTTCCGTTGACACTTTTGCGATTCTACAGCGCAACAACAGGTAAATCTTATGGTTCTCTTGATTTTTCAGACCAGAAAAGCGGTGTTTTCTTAATGTGATAGTTTCTTTCATAGGCCACGAGAGAAACTCGATTATCGGAAAGAATTGTCGATTCCTGCAAGGCAAACAGAGCTTTGATAATTCTCGCTGTAAAACGTATGACTCATCATTTTTTTTACTCGTATTATTGGTTGACTCAGGACCTGGGACCAGTCCGCAATCAATCCAACGCCTCCGAATCGCCTTAATGCAGGGGCTCCCATGTGTAGAACTTCTCTTGAATTACAAGGAGGATGGGACGCCTTTCTACTGTCTTTTGAGCATAACTCCGTTGTTTGATGAAAACGGTTTTTTGAGCTGTAAGTCAACTTAATTCCTTGATCATATACTGCACCTTTTTGGTCTAATTTTCGTTTCAACGTGTTCAGATTACATCGGGGGACAAATAGTATGAATAGATTTCGCTATTGTTCAGTCTTGATGTTTGCTGCGTCTATTTTAACGCTGAATTTGTTTCTATCCAGAACGTCACCGACGAACTACGCACCAATCAAATTATGGCTTTAATTTCACAAACCAACTCTGCTCCTATGGGGATCACATCAGAGGATTTTAAACTTCCAGAAAGCGAGCATGATGGCGATGCCGGCCAATCTCCAAAAATCGCTTCTATTAACCCCACACTTTTAAGAAAAACAACCAGTAGCATCGAGGCTTGCCAGATTCCCTCTAACGCATGCCCCAAACCCTTCAGAAATCGTTCATATAATTGGTTCAATTTTTCTCATAAAGCGCAAGAGAAAGCTATGCTAGAGCTCGAATTCACAAATCCTGACGACAGAAATGAATTCAAGAGTTCTAGCTTGAGCGAGAGTCTTTCAGCCTTCTCGTCCACATATTCACGAGTTAGCCGGATTATTTATTTTCCCTAATTCCTTTTGAATACCTAGCTCATTACTAATCTAAATTTCTACTGAAAAAAATGTGAAGCTTATCCTTTTTAACCAGGCTAACCGGTCAATCGTTTTCGTGACTCCCGAAGCGTTGAACTTTTTGGGTTTGTTTAATATTCTATCCGGGGGGAGGATGAGATTTACCGCGAAAAATCTCATTTGATGGTTCTGATGCATCCTCTTTGCACTTCTATCCGCAATTCTTAACCTTTCAAATGGCAATCTTACTTCCTGAGGTCAGGTTTCCCGACCAAGACGATGAGAGAAACTTATTCATCGGCACTTCTTCATCATGACTTTTTTGACGTGATTGGAAATTGCAAAACTAAACGAAAAACCCCACTTCATAAAAAAACGTTGAAGAAAGTTGTTGCTAAGTATGCCTGCTTCATTTCTCTTCATCACGCCATGCTCTAACCCTTGCACTTGAATCATTTCCTGCAATTTTCGGCAATCAATTATCCTTAGAAATTCTTCTGCTTCTTTTGAATGCGAGTTGTGCTGGTCTTATACTTTGGATGACGACAAGTAAGATAATATCCATAACCACAATATCCTACCCTGGAGATCAACATTGGTGGGTTGATTTACTAGCATTCCTTTTCTAGCGCGAAAATTCTTTTCAAGCATAGGAAGAAGGTTCAGGTTGCTGAAACAAGTGAGTCTTTCCAAGCTGCTCCTCCACGTCCAAATTCATTGAAAGAATGTTTTGATTCTTCGCGTTCGCTCAGGCGTAGTTCATGTGAGTTTTGTTGTTCTCCAAACAGAAAGAGAACTGTTGTGATTGATTCTTTATACTGGCTCTCCTCGCGTGATAGTTGACTCCCTTGATAGTAAGTCCGCTGAATTCATTTTCTCGGTGATACTCGTTTGACTTTTCAATTTTCTCAGGATAAAACAGGCAATTGCGGCTCATACGTTGCGGTCCTGAGCTAAGGCACTCTACAATGTAGACGTCTGTACTCCAAATGTTATGATGTCAAACAAGGGAGTCCAGTCGCCATCAATCAAAGATTTCGAGCATTTCATATCGTCTGCGTAAGCATCAGTCGGCGGTAAAGTGATTTTTATTTTATTGAATTGATCTCAAGCCATTTATCTATTTCCTCTGCTAGTCCTCAAATCAAATATTCACGATTTCACTAAAAATGCCATGTGTTTTAAAAGTAGCCATTATGGTCTGAAGCTTGTTTGTATATTTTTGCGATTCTCGTGATGATATGAGATAATTCTTAGTGATGGGTACTATGTATAAGTATCAAAACATGACATATGAGTAACAGTTGGAACAATAAAAGCTCGAGCTGATATACATAGATCAGAGGGGATTCCAATTACAGTTGAGACGTTGAAGATGCAAATGAAGCTGCTACAGCTAATAAAAAAATTGACACGAGAAAGGAACAGGCCGCTGGTGTCGGACAATGAAGCGAGATAGAGCAGCATGAAGGGAGAAGATGAGAGCGGAAGGAGATTTTTTCTGCCCTTTCTTTTGGGAGCAATCTACCCTCAATTAGTCAGTACAGTCAGACCCCTGTTGGTCATTGAGCGCTTTCTCTGGCGCAGGCTTGTCGGGGGTATTTTTTCTTTTCGGGACGGTCAAGCAAAACTAGATTATTTTTTCCGGGACGTTCAAGCAAACCTAGATGGCCTCAAGGGCAAGCACAACCCGCTCGTCCCAACTACTCCTCATGAAGGAAGTCTTACCTTGCATACTCGCATGGCTACAAGAGGTAATCGATCACAAGGGAACTACGTAAGCATGCCGATACTCAAGAATGATGGCACGATTTGGAAAGCACAGCCGCCAATAAAAAAAAAGCAATAGAAAGTGAAGCTTGATCGAAATTGCCTTGTTCTTCTATAACTCATGTGGTTTAAAAATATATCTTCATAATATTGTGATGAATTTTTAGCGATATGGGAACGTTGAAATGATAACACGACACAAAAATTACATTAAAACTTTTGAAGTGACAATATTAACCCGCGATGTGGAACGGCTAGAAAGAATTCGAAGAAGATAAAGGTGAGGAGCCATAACTGCCAAAAGTGAATTGGCTGATCAATTTCTTTTCCTTAGATTTGTTTTTAGGACTTTCAGAATGACAGTTGCCTAACGGAAGACTTGGTCTATTTCTGAATGCTTTGTCCATTTTGGGAGCAACGTACGGGCGACGATGCGAGGAGGGATGAGATGAAATGGAGTAGTGGAAGTCGGAGGTTTGCGACTGAATCTCGGTGGTCCTGTAGACTTCCGCCTCACGATAAGCTTTCAAGAGACAATTTGTTGAGCAGAAGGCCGACGGGCAGGATTGAATGGCATAATCTCGAGTGACCTCCGTGATTCCCTGCGATGTCTTGGAAGCTTTGCTGGTCTCGGATGCAGCATTAGCTCTAACTCGGGAAATAAAAAATGTTTAAGGGTTTAGTCCTTCCTTCTGCCAGATCATGGTACATAGTCAACATGGGATGAGCAATTCTTGAACGTACGGGTAGATTCTACTATCACAAACAATGCACCAATCGGTATCCATTTCAAGCCGAATTCGTCGGGGATCTTACGATTGGCTTTTAGTATTCAGGTCGTTCGTGGAAAAACTGAGAGTTGTTGTGCTTGAGAATACGCCAAAAGATGAAGTATGTTTTTCAGCAATTCGTTTGCTGGAGCTGGTAAGACTGAGGGATGAAGTAGTTATTATCTAAGGAGGTTTAGACCAGAGGGCGGGGACGGCTCAAAGGAAGCCACAGCAAGCTAATATAGGTTTAGATTATGTTATATTCATTCGTTATTATATGTTGTGCGTGGCTTTGCCAAGTGGGGAGGAAAATGGATGAAGAAAGGACAAAAGGTCTGCGATCGGCCTTAGTGATATATATGTTCGCCGCGTAGTTCACCAAATGAGGGACGTTCGGGGCAATGTGACAATGAAAGCTCATCATCCATCAGCTGAAGATCGTGTACATAGCTCATCACCGTCGTGTATGTGTGCCTCCAGCCCTAGTGGCGCGAGATAATGTGCGTAAAAAAGTCAAGCTGTGACCGACGCCTGAGAAAAACTCATCCAGGTTTTAATACCAAAACAGTTCAGCAAGATGCACACTTTTCGATTTTAGGTAAATGATTAAATTGTTATTTTATTTCTGTATGATGCCAAGCAAGCTTGCAGAGATTACACCCGCTGACTTTTCTTTCAATTGAAACGGCTTCCCCTGCACCGGCGCTTCCCTGGCAATGGAGATGAATGTATGGTTACACATTTAATATGATATCATGAGTGTTGGTGATCGGTGAGGACCAGTTTTATTGGTGATTGGATCGAAGCATTCATTTGCCTAAGCTTTGCAAACTTGGCCAAAGAGCCGAAAGGGGTAAAGGGCGGAGTTTAGAGCAGCTCTAGTTCAAACTGATTGAGGTAAAGTGGTACATCTTTATATAATGAAAAGATATGGGCTTGCTGGTCGGAGATCTCCTGACCTTGGCGTTATACTTTGGGAATAAAGTGACGGATGTCCGGATGCTATGAGTCTATGAGAAGCGAAATGGTGTCAGATTGACAGAGGTATTCATCAGTTCTAGCTTCAAGTGCGAATGATGGAATTCTTTTCCATTTCCCTTTAAGGTGCACGGATCACTGTATGGCACGGTATGTAGGACCGCACCGGTGAGGGGACCGCCCTGGGCCGCCATAGTACTGTACATCACGGCCAATCACGCCACACTTGACTGATTCAAAACACAACTCACATCACCTCCGATCGAACATAGTTTTCGTAGGTTTTCGTGCACATCTTTTGTTTCTAACATTGAATACATATCTACAGCGGTTTCAAAGTTTTCCAATCTTTGTCTTTGATCCTCCATCTCCATAAGCAGCCATGAGCCTCTGCTTGAGCAGCATCTATGGTGTTCAACTATGCATAAAATTGGCCGGGACCCAAGAAGTTAGGATGCAAACAACCTTGGGCCGGGCCTAGACAGCTAGATTCCAAAAAAACCTGCATCATTGGCCCGCCCCGGGAATGTGTGGCTTTTTCGTGGACCGAGGCCAGATAGCTTGCTGGCAATATAAGCCAAAAACAAGGGCCAGCCTCAGAGCCTGTGGGCTAGCCCAAGCTGACCGGCCCAATTGGTCTCTGGCGGGCCTTGGGTTGGGGCCTAACTAAGGCATTACCCCGAGCTCGGGGGTTCAGGGGTAAACCCCGACCCCTGAACCCCGGGGCTCAGGGTTCAGGACACGGCACACACAAACCCCGAACCCCCGGGGGTTGCATATTTTACCAGTTACGGACCTATTTTACCAGTTTTGATGGCAACTTGGCATGAAAATACACCTGGTTCATTGGATTATGTCAGAAAGTTCCAAACCTAACTATGTTTTTGATCTTCTTTGTCAGATTTGACCATGTCAAACACCTAGGGGTAGGGCTGGATGTCTCTTGTGGGGGCTCCGGATCTTTTCTTGTCATTGGATATGGAAGTTTTAATGAAAATTTTATGCAGATTGTCTTATGATTTTTCTGCTTCTCAAACCCCGGGGGTTCAGGGGTTACCCCGACTAGCTCAGGGTTTGTCCTTCGGGCTGACTCTCAACCCCTGACCCGACCCCCGGGGCAGTGGCTTAGGCCTAACTTAACTAAGTCCCCTCCGGGAGGCCCGGAGGGCCCCTCGTAGAGGGGACTTGTGACTTAAATCCCAAACCTGACGTGAGCAGGAAGGGATTTTGCCTTCAAAAAGTCCTTTTTGTTTTTGTACTCTTCATATCTCTTACGCATTTTCTTCAAGAAAATTCATTTCTCCATGTGCGTGTAGCCCTTGTTCAGAGCTACCTCCTGATATTTTTTTATAATTTTTGAAGATCTTTAATAGTGATAAAAAAGGTGATCAAAGCCAAAAAAAACAACCTCAAGGACTACCATCTCTCATCATATGATCCTGGTTGTGTCAGTTTATTTGACATTACTCGTCCATGGAGATGAATTACTTTGAGAACAGTACAATCAGGTGGTATACTTCATTGCAGAAGGTTCACACAAATAAGCTAAAAGGAGGATTGAGGCAGACAGCCTTGGGAACAATACATTTCTCCGAGTTGGAGATTTGAGCAGGTCCTAGCGGGTTGCATCCAAAGATGAAAAACTACCATCTTTGATGCAACTTTCAGAGAGAACCTTCTGACCAATCTATGCTGAATTTTTGATAGATTGATGGCAGTATCAGTGCCTACTCATGGCTGCAATTTTGAGGTAAATGTTCAATTGGTTGGCGCGTAATAATTTCATGAGTGTGGTTTACACCAAGACTGCAAAACTGCCCACGCCAAATGTATGACTTTAGTCTCAAGTCCTCCCTTTGGAAAGCGCTCTGCGGGGGTCCCAGCTCCTCTCAAGAAGGAGGGCTTGTGTTAAGTTAGGGTTGGGGCCTTGGGCAGAGCTTGGATCTAATATTTTGGACCCGCCCAACATTGAAGGCAAGCTGGGCCTTGACAAAGAATTTCAGCCTGGCTCATGCAACCTGACCAGGAAGCCCTCCTCCAGAGTCCACATGTCCAGTGTAGGTAACAAAATGTACTCCACACTGGCACACATGCACATTGGTGTCCCAGGGATTGAAAACAAATTGATGTTCCAGAGGGGTCCATATCCCTTGAAGAACAATATTACCCATCACAACAACCTCACAACAGGTCTGTTATGATTCCCTCTTAGTCCTTGGGACAGTGCTGGGATACTTCTGTCCCAGGGCTGCATCTGCACTTTCAAAGTGCATCTGTGGTGCACAAAATATTGGAGAGAAACCCCAAAAATGCATGTGTGAATGTTGGTTGTGTGATTTTATAACATAACATGTACACAAATATTTTGTTAGTTATGGTAGAGAGAATGATAACAAGGAAATAAGAATCCTGAGTGTTATCATAAAAAATTTCAGATCAAAGTTACAAGGAAGATGGAGAGGGGAAATCTTGATCAGGGGTCCTAAGATTTGACCAAGGAGCATGGTTTTCCAGGAAGTATGTACGGGATTGATGATTTCATTTCATTTCAACTGAGAGACTACAAATTTGAGCAAGTTCTAATTGCATATTGTGACAGGTAAGAAGCATTCTCTTGAATGAAAGGGAACAGAAAGGAATGGCGGGAAGGATCATAACAGGCCAAGACAAATGAAAGGAAAAGAATAAAGGACTGAAATAGAGAGGATCCACCACAACAAATCAAGTTTTGCTTGTATACAAGTGACTTTGCAGAGTACAAAGGCACCTTGTACTTTGTGATGACAGTTTTATACAAGAAAAAATTTTTTTGTCCTGGTAATCAGACAGGTAAGTTATATGGAAAGGTATATATAGGAACAAGGAAGTTCAACAGAATAGGAACAAAGAACATGGGCAGATTTTCCAATCAGGAATCTGAGTGGGTAGGCTAGCAGTGGTATTCTGACACTGAGACTCCATCATAAATTTCATAAAACAGACCCTTTCAATTTTTTTCTTTGATTTTATGAAAGAAATGTTTTTTGTGTCTAATTCATATTGAGTAGATTGTGTTCAGAGTTAGCAAATTGAAATATGTGCAGGTTGGAGGGGGTGGTTGAGCATTTGGATTTTGATTGTTGGGTGGAAAACTTTGTCCTTGACCATGTTACTGGGTGATGTCACTGCATCTTTGTTTTTTGGCAAAAGGCTGTGGGTGGAACCTGTGATCTAAATTTGGTGAAAACTCTGTTTTATTATGTGGATATATGAATGATACTGAAGAAAGCTTCAAGGACATCTGTGTAAATCTCACAATGTTTTCCTGGTTTGAGGTTATCATGTTTGATCCCAAATGTGCTCAACCCAATTGACATGAATGTGGGAACTACAACAGTAATGAAAGTTGTCAAACCCAATCTGTAACAGTGTAACTATTGGGTTGGTTTGTATCAGATTTTCACTTGGATTGACCAAACCCAAACCTCACACCGCAAATGTTGTTTATTTTCCGCCTGTGGAAAAAAATCTCCTTGCCATGGCAAAATTAACTCCCAATAAGACTTTTTTCCACCATGTGGCTTTCAGGTGGAAAAATAACATTGCCAAATTTGGAAATATATCACCTGATTTTTTTTGACTCAGCACGGCAGCATGCTGCTTGGCTCAGCATTCTTCTTGGCTCAGCATGCTGCTTGGCTCAGCATGCTTCTTGGCTCAGCGTTTTGCTTGGTTCAGCATGCTTCTTGGATCAGCATTCTGCTTGGCTCAGAATGCTTCTTGGCTCAGCATACTGCTTGGCTCAGCATGCTGCTTGGCTCAGCATGCTGCTTGGCTCAGCATGCTGCCTGGCTCAGCGTGCTGCCTGGCTCAGCACAATAGTATCCTTCTTGGCTCAGCACAGCTCAGAATAGCAGAGAAAAACTGCTCTGCTGAGCAGACCTGCTCTGCTGAGCAGACCTGCTCTACTGAGCAGACCTGCTCTGCTGAGCAGACCTGCTCTGCTGAGCAGACCTGCTCTGCTGAGCAGACCTGCTCTGCTGAGCAGACCTGCTCTGCTGAGCAGACCTGCTTGGCTGAGCAGACCTGCTCTGCTGAGCAGACCTGCTTGGCTGAGCAGACCTGCTCTGCTGAGCAGACCTGCTTGGCTGAGCAGACCTGCTCTACTGAGCAGACCTGCTCTGCTGAGCAGACTGCCTGCTGGCAGACCTGCTCTGCTGAGCAGACCTGCTCTGCTGAGCAGACCTGCTCTGCTGAGCAGACCTGCTCTGCTGAGCAGACCTGCTCTGCTGAGCAGACCTGCTCTGCTGAGCAGACCTGCTCTGCTGAGCAGACCTGCTCTGCTGAGCAGACCTGCTCTGCTGAGCAGACCTGCTCTGCTGAGCAGACCTGCTCTGCTGAGCAGACCTGCTCTGCTGAGCAGACCTGCTCTGCTGAGCAGACCTGCTCTGCTGAGCAGACCTGCTCTGCTGAGCAGACCTGCTCTGCTGAGCAGACCTGCTCTGCTGAGCAGACCTGCTCTGCTGAGCAGACCTGCTCTACTGAGCAGACCTGCTCTGCTGAGCAGACCTGCTCTACTGAGCAGACCTGCTCTGCTGAGCAGACCTGCTCTACTGAGCAGACCTGCTCTGCTGAGCAGAGCTGAGCAGACCTGCTCTGCTGAGCAGACCTGCTCTGCTGAGCAGACCTGCTCTGCTGAGCAGACCTGCTCTGCTGAGCAGACCTGCTCTGCTGAGCAGACCTGCTCTGCTGAGCAGACCTGCTCTGCTGAGCAGACCTGCTCTGCTGAGCAGACCTGCTCTGCTGAGCAGACCTGCTCTGCTGAGCAGACCTGCTCTGCTGAGCAGACCTGCTCTGCTGAGCAGACCTGCTCTGCTGAGCAGAGCTGAGCAGACCTGCTCTGCTGAGCAGACCTGCTCTGCTGAGCAGAGCTGAGCAGACCTGCTCTGCTGAGCAGACCTGCTCTGCTGAGCAGACCTGCTCTGCTGAGCAGACCTGCTCTGCTGAGCAGACCTGCTCTGCTGAGCAGACCTGCTCTGCTGAGAAGACCTGCTCTGCTGAGCAGACCTGCTCTGCTGAGCAGACCTGCTCTGCTGAGCAGACCTGCTCTGCTGAGCAGACCTGCTCTGCTGAGCAGACCTGCTCTGCTGAGCAGACCTGCTCTGCTGAGCAGACCTGCTCTGCTGAGCAGACCTGCTCTTCTAAGCAGACCTGCTCTGCTGAGCAGAACTGCTCTGCTGTGCAGAACTGCTCTGCTGAGCAGAACTGCTCTGCTGAGCAGAACTGCTCTGCTGAGCAGAATGTTGACAAACAAACTAAAGATTTGTATTGATTAACAAGAGATACAAATATTGGAGTAAAAAGATCAAAGAAAAGACAGAATGATTTTTACCTAAAGGCAAGAGATGACTGGTAAGGATAGAAAGAAGAAGAACGAGCAACACAAGACAAAAGAGAGAAAGGAAACTGAACAACAATAACAACGGTCAATAACCCGTGCGTGAGAAAAGAGAGAGAGAGACAGACCCTTTGATCAGAGCAGGTACCTAGAAGTGTAGAGATGACCTTTGGTGTTCTAGTGAGATTGGTGGAGAGTCAATAGGAAGGGAAGCACAAGGTCGTCGGCGGATGGTCAAAAAGGAAGGGGATTTGCTATAGGACAGTGTGTGTGGAGATAAAAAGAGATGTACGACTAATGATAACAGTCGAGTTGGAGGAACGTGTAATTTGGGAGATGAGAAAAGTATAAACTACAGTATAGGCTATAATGATGAAATAGCCAAGTTCCCCAGCGGACAAAGGAAGAGGATCAAAGGAGGAAGGTCCGACTTATATGTCAGATGAGAAGGGGTGTGAGTGTGAGTGAGAACCGTGCTGATGAGAATGGTGACAATTATGACATCACAGGGTCAAAGCATGGTGTCGTCATTGGTGTTTTGACTTAGAGAGAAAGAATTGATCAGGTACCAATGAGCGTGGTTGGTCAGATATCAACACAGAACTGCTCTGCTGAGCAGAACTGCTCTGCTGAGAAGAACTGCTTTGCTGAGCAGAACTGCTCTTCTGAGCAGAACTGCTCTGCTGAGCAGAACTGCTCTGCTGAGCAGAACTGCTCTGCTGTGCAGAACTGCTCTGGTGAGCAGTTCTGCTCAGCATAGCATTTCTGCTCAGCATAGCATTTCTGCTCAGCATAGCAGTTCTGCTCAGCATAGAAGTTCTTCTCAGCATAGCAGTTCTGCTCAGCATAGAAGTTCTTCTCAGCAGAGCAGTTCTTCTCAGCAGAGCAGTTCTGCTCAGCAGAGCAGTTCTGCTCAGCAGAGCAGTTCTGCTCAGCAGAGCAGTTCTGCTCAGCAGAGCAGTTCTGCTCAGCAGAGCAGTTCTGCTCAGCAGAGCAGTTCTGCTCAGCAGAGGCTGCTCAGCAGAGCAGTTCTGCTCAGCAGAGCAGTTCTGCTCAGCAGAGCAGTTCTGCTCAGCAGAGCAGTTCTGCTCAGCAGAGCCTGCCAGCAGAGCAGTTCTGCTCAGCAGAGCAGTTCTGCTCAGCAGAGCAGTTCTGCTCAGCAGAGCAGTTCTGCTCAGCAGAGCAGTTCTGCTCAGCAGAGCAGTTCTGCTCAGCAGAGCAGTTCTGCTCAGCAGAGCAGTTCTGCTCAGCAGAGCAGTTCTGCTCAGCAGAGCAGTTCTGCTCAGCAGAGGCAGTTCTGCTCAGCAGAGCAGTTCTGCTCAGCAGAGCAGTTCTGCTCAGCAGAGCAGTTCTGCTCAGCAGAGCAGTTCTGCTCAGCAGAGCAGTTCTGCTCAGCAGAGCAGTTCTGCTCAGCAGAGCAGTTCTGCTCAGCAGAGCAGTTCTGCTCAGCAGAGCAGTTCTGCTCAGCAGAGCAGTTCTGCTCAGCAGAGCAGTTCTGCTCAGCAGAGCAGTTCTGCTCAGCAGAGCAGTTCTGCTCAGCAGAGCAGTTCTGCTCAGCAGAGCAGTTCTGCTCAGCAGAGCAGTTCTGCTCAGCAGAGCAGTTCTGCTCAGCAGAGCAGTTCTGCTCAGCAGAGCAGTTCTGCTCAGCAGAGCAGTTCTGCTCAGCAGAGCAGTTCTGCTCAGCAGAGCAGTTCTGCTCAGCAGAGCAGTTCTGCTCAGCAGAGCAGTTCTGCTCAGCAGAGCAGTTCTGCTCAGCAGAGCAGTTCTGCTCAGCAGAGCAGTTCTGCTCAGCAGAGCAGTTCTGCTCAGCAGAGCAGTTCTGCTCAGCAGAGCAGTTCTGCTCAGCAGAGCAGTTCTGCTCAGCAGAGCAGTTCTGCTCAGCAGAGCAGTTCTGCTCAGCAGAGCAGTTCTGCTCAGCAGAGCAGTTCTGCTCAGCAGAGCAGTTCTGCTCAGCAGAGCAGTTCTGCTCAGCAGAGCAGTTCTGCTCAGCAGAGCAGTTCTGCTCAGCAGAGCAGTTCTGCTCAGCAGGCAGAGGCAGTTCTGCTCAGCAGAGCAGTTCTGCTCAGCAGAGCAGTTCTGCTCAGCAGAGAAGTTCTGCTCAGCAGAGAAGTTCTGCTCTGCTATTCTGAGCTGTACTGAGCCAAGCAGGATACTACCATGCTGAGCAAAGAAATGTGCCAAGCTAAGAAGCATGCTGAGCCAAGCAAAATTCTGAGCCAAGCAGCATGATGAGCCAAGCAACATGCTGATCCAAGCAGCATGCTGAGTGATGTAGAATGCTGAGCCAGGCAGCATGCTGAGATAAGCAGAATTCTGAGACAGGCAGCATGCTGAGCCCAGCAAAATGCTGAGCCAAGCGAAATGCTGAGCCATGAAACATGCTGAGCCAAGCAGCATGCTGAGCAACTGAGTGACGTAGAATGCTGAGCCAAGCAGCGTGCTGAGCCAGGCAGCATGCTGAGATAAGCAGCATTCTGAGACAGGCAGCATGCTGAGCCAAGCAAAATGCTGAGCCAAGCCAAATGCTGAGCCATGAAACATGCTGAGCCAAGCAGCATGCTGAGCGACGTAGAATGCTGAGCCAAGCAGCATGCTGAGCCAGGCAGCATGCTGAGACAAGCAGCATGCTGAGACAAGCAGAATGCTGATCCAGGCAGCATGCTGAGCCAAGAAAAATGCTGAGCCAAGAAACATGCTGAGCCAAGCAGCATGCTGAGCGACGTAGAATGCTGAGCCAGGCAGCATGCTCAGCCAAGCAGCATGCTGAGCCATGCAGCATGCTTCCGTGCTGAGGCAAAAAAATCAGGTGATATATTTCCAAATTTGGAAATTTTATTTTTCCACCTGAAAGCCACATGGTGGAAAAAAATCTTTTTGGGAGGTGATTTTGCCCTGGAAAGGAGGTTTTTTCCACAGGGGGAAAATAAACAACATTTGCGGTGTCATTAGCTAGATGCTGGGATGGGGTTGTTATGGGTTCTTACTGGTGCAACCCTCAATGGACCAAGGTTTTTCTTTTGAATCACAGAAAAAAAAACAGGAGATGTAGAAGTTGGAATTGAATGTGAGTCAGTCTAAATAATTTGGCATTGCTGTGGGCAACACTCTTGATGACGACAAGTCTAGAGCAGAGTGACACAAAGCCAGGAGCGGAATGATTAGATCGTAGAAGGATAATAATTACGAGAATAGAATGAGAAGAGAAAGAGAAACAAGGAGTACTATACCTAGAGCAGAGTGACACAACGCCAGGAGCGGAATGATTAGATTGTAGAAGGATGAGGAAGCTCAGCCTACTACAATCTCTGCTCCAGGTATAGACAAAGTGAAATGTCACAAACGAAGTTGGGGAAATACAAAGAACATGTAAGAAGCATGACCCCGGACACAATTGTCCAACACCCCCCCTTGTTGAATACATGAGATCTAAAAAAAATGAGATATGTAAGTAAATAAATAAAAAAAAGATTAGACTAGCCCAAACTTGCGACGATGCCGCTCCAAAAGTATGTGAGGAAGTGGCTTCGTAAGCATATCGGCAAACATGTCAAGAGTTGAAACGTGGAGAACTTGAAGTTTACCATTCTTGACACATTCCCAAACAAAATGAAAGCGTGCATGTATATGCTTCGTGCGCGCGTGATGTTGAGGATTTTTGGCGAGAGCTTCAGCCCCTGAGTTGTCGACGTGAAGAGGAATGGCCGCTTGAGAACGTATGTGAAGTTCACAGAGAAGACGACGGAGCCACAGTCCTTCCTTACAGGAGTCTGACATTGCTTTATACTCAGCTTCTGTACTCGACAACGAGACAGTAGCTTGCTTTTTCAATTGCCAGGAAATTGCCCCATTACCAAGACAAAACGTATATCCAGAAGTCAACCTTCGATCCTCCCTGTCCTCCGCCCAATCCGAATCAGAGTAACCAGCAACTGACATTGAACCCTCTAACTGCAATCAAAGATCCTTCATGGAGATAACATATCGAAGAACACGCATAGCCGCCGACCAGTGAGAGTTTGACGGGTTACGGAGAAATTGGGATAAACGGTTGACAACAAAAGATATGTCTGGTCTAGTGCATTGCGCTAGCCAGAGAAGAGATCCAATTAATTGAGGATACAGGCCGGACGAACCATCTTCACCATTGCATCGTTGATGTAAATCTTTGAAGTTAGAATCTGATGGTGTCAAAACATTATGATGATCGCCAGGAAGAAAGCGTTGTTGAAGATCTTCAACATAGTGATCCTGAGAAAGATAAACGGCCTTGTTTACTAGATCGCGCGTGATTTTCAGCAAGATAAAATGATTTAATTCTTCATCCGCACCAATGTTGAAGCATTTCCCTAAAGAGGAAATAGTAGAATCAACCCAGTTAGGTTGACCCACCACAGACAAATCATCCACATGGATGGAGATTGCCCCAATAAGCTTGTAGTTTTTGAGTTGAAAATAAAGAGTTGGATCGTATTTTGAACACGAGAGACCTAGTTTGATCAGCGCGTTATGTAACTCGAGATTCCACTGTCTAGGTGCTTGTTTTGAACCGTAAAGTGAATGTTGAACTTCACAGACGTAGTCAGGGTTATTTAGATCCTCGAATCCAGGTGGCTGCTCCATGAAGATCTGCTTGTCAAGATGTCCATTCAGAAACGCTGTCTTGAAATCAACTTGACGCCCCTTCCAGCTGTTTATAGCCATCAAGCTGTAAAGTAAACGCAGAGTTTCCAGCCGCAAAGTCGGTGAGAAAACTTCATCGTAGTCAACACCTTGAATTTGTGAATATCCCATCGCAACTAGCTGAGCTTTCAATTTTTGAATGGAGTGGTCTGCATGTTTCTTCACCTTAAAGACCCACTTTGACTTTATTACACGGCGTTTTTCAGGTCGTGGAACCAACTTCCAAGTCTGCATCCCTAAGAGTGATGCAAACTCGTCGTCGGCAGCCTTAAGCCAACGTATCTTGTCAACCGATCGGAGAAGTTGCTTCCAAGTTTTCGGAGTATCAACTTCTAGTGGCGCATCAACAGCATTCAACCAATTTCCTAGTCGTTCCAGCGGTTTTGTTACCCTCGTAGATTTGCGAGTAATTGTCAAAGGCGTTTCTGATGACACCGCAGGAGTTGAGGGAGTGTCTATGGGAACGTTTGAGGATAAAGTTGGCGCATTCCCCAAATCACAGTTGTGAGGACTGTTCACAGAGTCATCAACAATTGGTGAAGAGTTCGAATCAGTGATTTTGATAGCAGACTCTTTTGAGGAAGAGGTAAGAGAGTTTTTAGATAGATCTGCCACAACAGGGTCACGTACTGGCCATGGCAGCTCTACCATAATCGGTTGGGAAGATGCAACAAACGATTGACCGTAAGGAAAAACGCCATGATCGAAAATCACATCTCTAGATTTGACCACTGTCCTTCTTTCTATGTCCCACAAACGATAACCATTACCATTCGAAAGGAATGATAACATGATTGACAATCTGGCTTTCGGATCTAGCTTTTTTCTATTAGCCTCCGGGATTTTGAACCACGCTAGACATCCAAACGGATGTAGAGAATTGGAATTGACAGATTCAATATTTACATTCGAATTGGGCAATTTAAAACCAACGGGAGTGTTCATAGGAATGGAATTGTAAGAGTACATTACCTGTCTCAGAGCATCGGTCCAGAATGTTTTTGGCAACTTGGCATTAAGTAAAGCACAACGTAGCAAGTTATTGATGGTCCGATTAGTCCTTTCAGCAACTCAATTGGTTTGAGGAGAGTGCGGCGGTCCAATGTCATGACGAATACCGGATAACGATAAGTAGTTGATAAATTCTGTAGAACGATATTCACCACCGTTGTCACTCCAAAGAGCAATTACCGTGGGTTGTCTAGATTTCTCAAAAAGAGCTCAAAAGAGCTTGAAGCATTGAAAAGTATTGCTCTTGGATTTCATAGGGTACACAATTACTGCCTTCAAACAATCATTGACAAATGTTACAAAATAGCTGTATCCCTCTCGAGACTTTTCTTCGAACAAACATACATCGGAGTGAATAATAAGGCCTGGTGTTTGAGATTGATACGGAGAACGAGTTTTGAAGTTAACTCGATGCATTTTAGATTGAATACAGATAGGACATTTTTGAACCTGTATCTTGTCCATCGCCGACGGCTTGATGTTGTTTACCCGGAGATACGCTTTAAGAGGTCGTAATCCTATGCGTGAGAGTAGATTATGATACCCCATGAGTGTCGTGTCAATGCAAGAGTCATGGGGAATCGCAATAGAAGATGAGACGGAGTCGATAGATGAGAAGAGTGTAGGGAATCTTACATCAGCCAAAGATGGGAGATAGAATAGATTCCCTTTTCGGTATCCGTTGCCCACAACGGTACCTCGAACAGATAGATCGGATGATTGAAAAATACGACACTCGGAAGCATCGAAACACACCGAAAGACCTTCATCGCAGAGTGCTGCGACTGACAAGAGAGGTTTGTGGAGATTAGGAACCACAAGCGTCTTGACTTTGGTATTTATACCCAAAGGAATAGATGATTTGCCCAAATGCGTAGATCGTACAAGAGTACTGTCGGCAAGACAAACGGGAGTCGAGTTGACCGCTGGACTAGACAAGGACAACAAGAATGGAGTCATTGAAATCGAACACCCAGAGTCTAGGTTGAAGTCGGTCACGCGAGATTCTGACATTCTCGACAATAACGATGCTACTGCCGCTGCCCCTGATACTTCATAGTCGGACTCTTGAAGTTCATCGCTGCTGCTCAAAACATCGTCCAGTTCCACCACAGTAGTGTGACCAGCTCTTGCTGGAGGTTTTGTCTTAGCCGATTTATTTTGCTTTGAAGACGAGGCGGAAGACTTTTGTTTTGCCAAATACTCTTGATGTCTTTCTTCTTTATGCTTTTTAAGAATGGTAGAGACATTGTTGCAGTTCGAGAGATCATGATTGGGTTGTTTGCAAAACGTGCAAAATAATTTTTTGGTGGTAGTAGTCGCTGCAGTGGTAGGCGTGTTAGTGTCGATTCTTGCCACAGCAATTGGATTAACAGCATCTCCTTTGCCACGAGTCTTGCGACGTAAAGATTCCGCCTTGAGAGCTGCTACTATGCGTACAGACGACACCTGCTCCTCGTTCATCAAGGACGAAACACAATGAAGCCAGTCAACCGGTAACAACATTAGCAAAGCGGTGGAGTGAACATTGTCTGCAGTCAACGGATTGTCAACCGTGATCAAGGCGTTCAGTCGTTCAGCATACATAGCCATCTCATTGATGTGAGAATCAACATCAGAACCAGTCATGCGAGCCTTGACAAGCTTGCGTAACCAGTACATACGACCTCCAGAAGTGGAGTCTTGATGGGCCTTTTGTAGTGCCGCCCACATTTTCGCCGCATCGTTCTCGAAGTCGCGAATGTAGCAATAATTGATTGGATTGATAGTGCGAGTAATAACAGCGCATACCGCTGTATTGTCTTGCGCCCAGGAGTCCGGTCGCAAGGTGACATTAACAGGAGTTAGAACGTGAGATACCCTCGTTGATTGAAGGTGGATCCCCACGACAAAGCTCCAGTCAATATAGTTTGAATCTGCACCTGGAGCTTTCAAGTTTTCAATACCACCAGTCTTGAGGGCTGCTTCCGGCAACGACTTAGGTTGTTCAATCGGAATAGTGATAGTTGGATTGTTCAGTTGATGAGAAGCAGTTGAACGAGATAACTCTGGCTTGTTACTCGATGGAGGGACCGCCGACTGATATTTGCCGGGTGAGGCCATGATAAGTGATCCTTCAGGATTTAGACGATCTGTAGAAAAACGTCCGCTTTTGATACTACTGTGTTTAACGTGCGAGTTATTGCGAGCTTAGCATGCAATGGGACTCATAACCTCTTGATGACGACAAGTCTAGAGCAGAGTGACACGACGCCAGGAGCGGAATGATTAGATCGTAGAAGGATAATAATTAAGAGAATAGAATGAGAAGAGAAAGAGAAACAAGGAGTACTATACCTAGAGCAGAGTGACACAACACCAGGAGCGGAATGATTAGATCGTAGAAGGATGAGGAAGCTCAGCCTACTACAATCTCTGCTCCAGGTATAGACAAAGTGAAATGTCACAAACGAAGTTGGGGAAATACAAAGAACATGTAAGAAGCATGACCCCGGACACAATTGTCCAACAAACACTGCAACCTATCCAATACAATTATCGGGATCAGCAGGTATTGTGTTGTTTTGCGCACCAATACCATGTATTGGTATTGTTGCGGTTAGCAATACAATACACCCTTTTCCTTTTTTATGTATTGCTGGGCCCAATATGATACACAGAAAAAAAATCTGTGTATTGGCCCCCCAATACCGCACCAATACTTGATGTATTGGTGGGATTGGCCCTCTCATACAATACACAGACTTCTAAATCTGTGTATTGGGAAGGCCAATACAATACTGTGTATCGTACCATCCCGCCAATGCAATACAACAGCTTTCAAAAAGCTAGTATCATAAAACAATGCAATCCACGGTATGGCCAATCTGATCCAGGTATTGGATTGGTTGCAGTGTTGCCGTGGGAAACCGTTTTGATAGATGCACCACATAGGACATCAAGGCTGGATTTCATGGTTTTATGTTAGCATTGGATTCAGCCACCCAATTTAAACTTGGTTGCTGGGCCACTTAGAAATTAACCAATAGACAATTCAAACTTGGTGGCCAAAAAACCAGGCCACTTATTATGAATGGGTTGGCAGTTCACTTAGTTCCAAGCACCCAAGTTTGAATCAAGTGGCTGCACCCAATTTCAACTTGGATGGGGCCATCCAACCCAGCTTTATTATAATTTGTCTAAAGTGATGATTATGTTTGCCCCACTACAGCACAATCTTCCTGAACCCAACCCAAAATTCAAAGTGTCTCAACTGTCAATTTTTTACCAAAAAAAAAAAATCTTCACACCAGCCTTCTATTCTAATAGCCAGTGCACAGACACTAAAAACATTTGCAATTTCACCCAGAAAGAAAATGTGAATCTGGGATGGGAAAAACATATACCCAATTTTACAGAAAATGGTCAGAAGTGAAAAATAAGCTATACTGAGCATGCTCAGCAATTTTTTTTTTTTTTACAAACTGAGCAGAAATCATTTTTATTCATTCTGGCAACTTCAGGGGATTTTGCTGAGCATGCTCAGTTTTGCTCAATTTTTATTACTGAGCCATTTTGTTGAAAAAAGTTACCATTTTGCTCAACCCAAACAGTAGTTTTTTCTTTGGGTAAAATTACAAATGTTTGTAGTGAGATGTCCTGTTTGTTAAGCCCAATCCACTTGCATCCAGAAATAGAGTATTGAGTGCGAGCATGCAGTGATTGGCAGCAACAGTGCAAGTACTACGCTAAATTACATTAGTGGTGCTACATGTGTAGCTTAGCGGACACCTGCTAACTCCCTGGTTATATAGCATTAGTGGCCTTCCTTCATACTACGTTTAGCTATTAGCATAGCGCCCCAAAATCCTATGCTTTTTTGGGCCCCTTGTAGCTTAGCAGATCTGGCTTGCTAAAGCTAAAAATAAATGTAGCTTTAGCGTTTTATCATTTAGAACCGCTACAGAGGCCGCTACATTAAGTTTAGCAGATTTTGCGCTATGTCAGCTTGCTACTATGACAGAGCCAACCTGACAAAGGTAACATAAATAGAGACATTATTACTACAATATTAAGACCCATTTATATGACTAATAATGTAAAAAAAACTCAGTTTACTTATTTTTATCCAATAAGCTTAGCAAAGTCCTGGCACCATAAAAATAAGTAATAAATTAAAATAATAACTACTTTTTCCAAAAATAACTAAATAAATTCTAAACCTTCAGGATGATTAAGAATATTATGCCATATTCTGAATCCTCATGCAAATTAATGTAGGGTCCCTCACTGGAAGTACCCCTAAATTCCTACTCCTTCACCTTGAACCAATTACCCGTAAGAATTGGCCACAAACATATGTCACACGGACATTACACATGTATGTACTTGTTATATATGCATACTATATGTGAAATGACCAATTATGGACTTATAATTGAGGTGTTGTGTATAGTTTTGGAGTTAGGCCCAATTGGGGTTTAAACCTCCAACCCCGCGCGTGGATTATATAATCCAATTGGAAATTGGCCAAATGCGTGGAAATAGCTAATCCCCTAGTTACCACATATGTACAAGTGTAACCAGGGTAAAAGTAGATTCTACGTGGTTTATTTACAAGGTTTTATTAATAAAAACCTTGAATACATAAGAGTAACATAGCCAGTGTGGCCTTTAATGATTGGCCTTAGCCATTTGTGGCCCATTTGCATCATTTGTGGCCCATTTCAGATACAATTACACGTCAGTGTTGCTATGTACCTTAGTTACAATAACTAAATAGGTTATTAAGGTCACAAAAAGCACTTGTGACGCTGAATTAATGACCAGCTGTGTCATTGGGATGAGCCTTGTTAGTGCCAATCTCCCAAATTGGCCACATTGCGCTGAAAACCAGTTACTACACGCACACAGGCAGAAAGGTCCTCCACTATGAGTGAAATTAGTATATATAGAGCCCTCTTTCCACGCCAAAAGTTGTTCCCCATCATCAATTATTATTACAGTCAATCAGTTACGCCGTGTCCTGTCCTTATTTCAGTTACTCTGCCCTGTTTTGCCTGTTTTATCCGTGGTGTTCCCTTCAAATCAACCATTCTACGTGTCCAGCTCCTGCGCAGAAACCCTTCAATCTACCCAGCAGCTCTACTTCACTCCCCTACGTGGCTTTTTGGCTTGAAAGAAGCAATAGTGAGTACTTCTTTCATCCTTCTGTCCCCTGTCTGGTTCCTTAATTGGAAAAGCACTTTGGTACCACCTTCTGTTACGCAGAAACCCATTGTTTGCTTAATCAGATACCACCCTGCTTAGCAGATCTCTGATTTAGAGGGCACCTACAAACACCCCTGCACCAGCAGGCCTCTCTATAAAAAAGAATTATATTCTTTTTATCTCTTCTTTACTACTTTTCTACGTGAAATTACCCCACTTTACCCTTATTTTGAACCTTTATCACCTTGTGTAGCTAAAAGGTACTAGCCCTTGGCATCACAGAGGCTGACACGCTATAAAATGGATTAGCTCATAATAAGCTGATAGAATATCAGCAGTGTGGCCAAGTTGTGGTCCCTTCCAGCTGCCGATCTTGCATATATCCCATGTTTCAATTATGTGGCATGTTCAGAAAAGCTACTAGAGGTTCTTCTGCGCACGGACCCATACCATTGCCAACACTCAACAGCAACCTCTCCCTAGCTTAATACCAGGTCCCACTGTGCCCCTGGCTCAAATTCCATCCTGTGCATCCTGTGACTCCACACCACCCAACTTAACCACATGTACTGCCCCTACTACTGCCAACCGCCAATCAACCTGGGTTTGTACACCCCTTGAACGTCCTGGGTTATTTGCAACTCACAACAAATCGTGCAGAACTCTCAGCTCACCCATTATTTCTCCTACCTTACATAAAAAATCCCGGAAATCTGCTACAACCAACTCATCAACTAATGAAACCTCCTCAAATTTGCAGGAGCCAGCTCATTCCAAAAAACGCTCTTTGGAACCAGATTCCCAAGTCAATGTAAGTATTTTCTTCACATACTCCTTACATGTTGTGATAAACCAAAAGTAGTGAAAGTTAATCTGTTTAAATTCACATTTGTATCATATAAAGTCCAATTTGGAAGAGGGAACCTTGACACGTAAACGTAAAAACAAAATCCAGATGCTTTTGACCTTACTCAAGATTTGGACAAAGAGAATTCCCAGGCTGAAGCCAAACTCAAGAAATGTAAAGGTGGTTTTGACAATCCCAAGGTGTACTTCTTTCCTGGAGAACCAGCCCCCAATCAGGTATGTTTTTTGATTGTAAAATGTTTTTGGAATTTCCAATTGCTCATCAATTCATCTTCCAACCGCAAAAAAGTCAAATGGAGGTCTTACACACTACAAACATTTGCAACTCTGCCCAGAAAGAAAATGTAAAATTGGGATGGGCAAAACATATACCCAATTTTACAGAAAATGGTCAGAAGTGAAAAATAAGCTTTACTGAGCATGCTCAGCAATTTTTTTTTTTTTTAGAAACTGAGCAGAAATGATTTTTATACATTATGGCAACTTTGGGGGATTTTGCTGAGCATGCTCAGTTTTGCTCAATTTTTATTACTGAGCCATTTTGTTGAAAAAAGTTAACATTTTGCTTAACCCAAACAGTAGTTTTTTCTTTAGGTGAAATTGCAAATGTTTGTAGTGACATACATGTGCCGTTGGTGCCCCAAATCAGTAAGAGTCAACTCTTCAACCAACTCAAATCTCAAGGAGCATTGTGATGGATCAAGCACTCAGAACCACATGCGCAAGCCCTGCCCCGGAGAAGGAAAGGCTATCAGCAAAGGAGCCAACCTACCACAGAGTTCCACTGAGGAAGCCAAGGAACACAAGAAAAAAAATGCCACTAACAACGGTACTCTGACTTCTTCCGTCCACAAGGGACGCTTTGACAACAAAACCCTCAACAAGCTACTTATTTTTTGGGTGATTCAACACTCGCTTCCATGGTCCCGCTTTGACGACTTCTTCCTTGGTGTGGCTTTTGACTAATATTGCAACATCAACTTGGTCATTTTCTTTGTACTTGGGCAGCCAACTATGCACAGAAGCTTTATGTCAATCTTCAGCAACAGGTTATTTCAGTTATCAATGTAGTAATTGGTTTTGTTTTATTCTGATTTGAAACGCACTTAAAAAGACTGGTTCCCCTCTTTCAGAACGCTGGATCACAAATCAGCCTGGTTGCCAATGTGTGGACAACAAAAGGCAACCATAAGGCTTTCATTAAAATCACTTGTTTCTTCATCAACAAGAAATGGAATTTTGTATTGTTGCATCTGGCGTTGAAATACATCTCCTGGCATCATAATGGTAGATATCTGGCGGCTCCATTTGCCAATGTATTAGCAAAGCATAGATTTCACAAAAAAAAAGTAAAATATCTTTTTTTATCATTGTCCCTGCTCCTATACCATACTAACATTTTTATAGCTTTGCGTATATATATATTTGAATTGACAACTGACTCTGGAATTAATAACTTGAAGGCGTTGATAAAAAAAACCCGGGTAATCCGCGCTGACACCTGGTTTTCTCCGTAGCGCGCGCTGCGCCAAAAGCCCGGTTTTCTGCGCGCACACCCGGGTATTTAATTTTAATTATTTTTTTAAGTTCCTATGTTAAAAAACGTGTAGAATTTTATGGTGAAGTCAAAATTCTCAAAAAAAAAAAAATCCTTCTATTGTTTTTTTCTTTTTACAAGTGGTTTCTACTCAAATGTTGTGACTTCCCCGTGACATGTCCAAATGTTCTAAAAATTGTATCAGAAATTAATTGATGGATATATTTTTTTACTTTATAATTTATTTCCATAGCCCATGAGTGATTTGCATGTAGCAGTGATTTGAAGATTTGGCCAAAATCTGCTTCACCGCCAAAGGGGTTGTATCGGTTACAACCCCCCGCGGCTAGATCGGTGGCGGCAACCAATGTAACATCGGTCTACCAGACCGATGTTACATCGGCGGGTCCCACCGATACATTATGCCTTTGTTCTAATGTATCGGTGGGCCCGGCCGACATAAAATCGGTCTGGGCGACCGATGTAACATCGGTCGCCTCTGGCCGACGTTACCGCGGGGGGTTGTAACCGATACAACCCCTTTTGCAGTGCTTCTACTCAAATGTTGTAACGTCTGTTTGGCATCTCCAAATGTTCTCAAAAAGGGACCAGAAATTAAATAATGGCTATAGTTAATTACTGTATGATTTATTTCCATAGCCCATGAGTTGTTTACATGTGGTAGTGATTTGAAGATTTGGCCAAAATTGGCTTGAACCAGAATGTTGTAACTTCTGTTTGGCATGTCCAGATGGGCTCCAAATTGGATCAGAAATTAATTAATTATTAAAATTATTTACTGTATGAAAAGATTCCATAGCCAATGAGTTGTTTACATGCAGTAGTCTTTTGAAGTTTTGGCCAAAATTGGCTAATATCCTACTCAAACGTTGTAACTTCTGTTTGGCATGTCCAAATGGGCTCATAAGTGAATCAGAAATTAAGTAATGGATATAATTTTTTACTGTATATAAATTTTCCATAGCACATGAACGGTTTACGTGCAGCAGCCATTTGAAGATTTGGCCAAAATCTCCTCCTACTCAAATGTTGTAACTTCTGTTTGGCATGTCCAAATGGGCTCAAAAGTGGATCAGAAATTAATTAAGGGATATAGTTCCTTACTTTATAAAAATTTTCCATAGCCCATGAACAGTTCACGCACAGCAGCTGTTTAAAGATTTGTCCACTTTTGCCTGGTTTGCCCAGATCAGAAACATGTCAAGGGGGCATTTTTATGGAAAATGAATATTTCCATGGTTTTCTCCACCCCTCAAAGTTTAGGAAAAAGATCTGAAACCTTGAAGAATCTTTGAATATGAGGGGTACAAAAATAGTTGAAAGAAACTGGGTTCCCCCCCCCCCCCCCGAAAACTGGGAAGCAATTTTTTTCATCAAAATTAGTGTTGACTATTAGATTCTAAACCCTTGAAAGTGTGTGAAACAAACTTAAAATCTTTGAAAATAATTAATGCTGCGGGCCAATGGAATTTACGCCAAAATTCTGTTAAAATTCAATTTTACATGCCAAGATGACATTTTCATGCTCCAAAAGTACTTTTATAAATTTTGATTAATATGAAAGGATTGGAAAAAAATTTGAAATCACAAAAAAAGGTTGAGTAATGACCTCAAAAAAATTATTCAAAAAAACCGGGTGTGTGCGCGGAAAACTGGGTGCGCACCTTTGTTGGCCGACCGTCCGCTTGACGTTGGCTGGACGTAAACCTGGGAGTCAGCGCGGATTACCCAGGTTTTTTATTAATGCCCTAACTTTATGATGGCAAAAGAAATGGCAAAGATCATCAAACAAAAGAACGGAGACTTCAGTCACTACAAAACAAACCACCCATGCTGCTTCGGTCACGTAATTGCACTCATCCTGGGAGCTGGTCTCAAGGAACTCAAGCTGAAACAAAAAAGTTCAGATTGCGTCGAGAAGACCAGAATATTCCCCTACTCTTGAGGCCATTGAAGAGTGTGATGAAGAAACCAAAAAGGAAGATGATGACGGAGACAACAATATTGTGGAAGTTTCCGATCCCAAGGATATTTAAGAGATTGATCCCAATGATGCCTCTGAAGCCAAAGCCTCTGTAGCTGAAGAAGATTCAGAAAAGGAGCCCTCTAAACAATTGACTCAGTTCAAACACCATGCAATTGGAAATACCCTGATGAAAGTACATTGTGACGTGATTAAATATTGTGACAATGTTAATTCACAAATTTTAACTGTTTTTTTCTTTTTCTTTTTCTTTTTCTTCAGATCAACTACATATGTCAACGCATCTCCTCATCCCCAGCAAGACAAGCCAAATTCCAACTGAAGGCAAAGAGCATGAGCTACCAAGGGTCATCATTGATCCCAGGTTATGGGATTTGATGGAACGTGCACCATGAAAAAACAATTGTCACTTGATATCAAGTGACATTACTCAACTTTGGTTGCAGCTTCAAAGCTACTCCATTCCTACTTTCAATTTAATTTTGGTTTTCTTGATTTTAATTTTGAAAAAATTCAGCAAAAAATGAGCATCAGCCCAGTGCTTACTGCAGTAAATCTCAGCCTGCTCAGCAGTTCAGCTCATAGTCAACTTTGGTGCAACTCAGGGCTCAGGGTGGCCAGGAGCTCAGCATTTACTGTGGCATTGCTCAGCTCCCATTGTAAAAAAGCTCAGGGATACCCATGAAATAGCTCAGTTCTCATTGATACTGAGCAAAATTCATTCTACATAGTTTTAGGAGAAGAAAAGGTCTGGATAGATTGTGGATAGCTGGCTGGAGTTGGCCAGATGTCACTTGATATCAAGTGACAATTGTTTTTTCATGGTGGTGGCTTACAATTGTTGGCAGCAAGCATATGCTGAACAAAAAGTGATTGGCCAGCTCCTTGATGCCGAGTCGGAGAAGTATTCCAGAAGGTCAGCTGCTAATCACTTCTACAAAGGTTACAAGGTGTTACAAAGTGAATGGGAGCAAGTCAATTTGCTCAAACAAGTCTTAGAGGTATGACTAATTCAATTTGTTTCCATTCCACAAGTCGACTGACCTGAACCATCAAAAAAAGGAGTTCTTAGCATTGACTTTACGCATGGAGGGAGATGGACCGTGTGCGTCAATGATACTATACGAATACTATTGGTTCATCAAGAGCTTGGATACCTGAGGCTGAAGGAACGACCCATTTTTTAAAGACCTGAATGCAATTTTTGATCCAATGATCAAAGTTGCAAAGAAATATTGTAATCTAGCACTTTGCTGTGATGCAATCCTACTGTCTACAATGCTCCACCCCGCTTGGAGGCTTTCCTTGATTGAAGACAAGTACCCAAACATGTCAATATTGCCAATAAACTTCTGCGAGAAGCATTCAGGGAGAAACTCAAACTTCAATTTAGCCTTAGACCGGCAGTGGCTGTTCAAGATTTGAATATTGACGACTCCGATGGAGACAACTGCACCTACTACCCTGAGAAAAAAGGACCATCACAGGAAGAAGACGAAATTAAAAAGTATAAGGCTGGCGCCTGGCCACTCAGCAAGAAGGGTGATCCGCTCCAATGGTGGAAGGTGAGTCTTCTTGACATTGAGTCTCTTGAACTTCCATATTGATTCATTCTTAAATATCTTGACAGTTGCACTTGTCAGAATTCCCTCTACTCGCATTGATTGCACGAGATGTCTTGGCTTGTTCAGGCACTTCTGCAACCATTGAACGAACATTCTCTGCAGCAGCTGATGTCTGTTCATCCGGGAGAAAAAGTTTGACATCGGCAACTATAGAACGCTGTGTAAGCAGCCATATGTGGTTGCAGCAGGGATTTAAAGCTGGGGGGATATTCACTGACTGCCAGGTAGTCGTTGATGAAGCTGAGAAGAAGGCCAAGTTTGCTACCCAAGTCGCAAAACGTTCTGAACCAATTAAATATCACAAAATCAAGCATGTTGCCGCAACGGCCGAGAAGTAACTTTGTTTTTTGATTATCTTTTTTTTATATTTTATCCAATTTTTCCTTGAAAAATCAATATATCAGCCCATCCACTAATTTAGCGATCCCGAATCGCTAAGTAATAGCTACATTAGCGGTAACTAGCTAATAGTAGCGAAGATTTAGCGCACACCGCTACAAGTGCGCTAAAATGTAGCCGCTAAAAAGATGGATTTTTCTCAGCATTCCTGTGTAGCTGTAGCTGTAGTACATTCCCAGCTACAATTTAGCGTGGTGTAGCGCCGATAAAAATCCGCTATTATAGCAAAAATACGCTAAATATGTTTGAAGATTATGGAAATTATTTCATCTGTTCAAGGTTTCACATGAAGAAACTTGAATCCTTAAACAAATGAGGAAAAATCGAACCAGCCTGTAAAAACATAAGTGACAAGAAGGACAATGCCCGTTCTCGTTTTTTATGTGCTTCACATACGCTCAAGGTTTTCCAATGTCCTTACGTTTTTCTGGTGCCATGCCCATTTGTGGAAACATTTTCTCTCCCACTAGATATAACAAGTCTCTCATGGCTTCGGTTTTCTAGCCCGAACTTTAAAAGAATGAAAACCGTGACTCCGAAAAACTCCATACACTGACTTGACATAATTGAAGACATGAAAAGTATGAGATTGGGAGCAGGCGTGTCCCTCAATTGTCATGGCTGCACAGGGTGGATTCAGCCTTCATGAGCACATTGTGACATGATCAGGTAGTTGGTGAGAATGTCAGTAGAAGAGACAAAGGTGTAGCTGGGTTTTCTTTACATACCCAACAGAACGCCATGACACAGTCAAAATGAGTATAATCGAATGCACATCACTAGTCCAAAAAAAGCAGGATGGATCGATGCCTGGCAAATGCAAAGCATGTAGAACGATTGCTTATTTATTTCTCTTTGTATATATAGTTGCGTCACGAACCGAACGAATCAACAAGGCTTTTTTCTACTTCTCTGAATTTTAGTTTCACAAGCGGTTATACTTAAAAGAGAGAGGGTGGTTCTTCTGTGGCCTGGCCCAGTGGGGTTTAGTCTACCGATTCGAATGCCGTGGTTTCAGCAGGTGCAGTGCCCTCATCCACATCAAAGCTGTCCACTAAAGCAGGCACATCATCGTCGTCGTTGTTGCCCGCCGCGTTCATGTTCGGTGGCTTGTAGGACATGGAGTTAGCCTGGTGTAAATCCTGTAAAGAGGGAACAGAAGGTTCAGTACTTCAACTATGTAAAAGGAAACTAGTACGATAGAAAGCCACGAACACCAAGGGAAGAAGCCAACCGACGTAGGTTGGCTATTGATTCAGCTCCCAATTGAGGTAATATTCCGGGAACAAGCTCGGTTAAGTCTTTTTCCTGGCCATTTCCATGGATCGCAAAGGTATTAACATTCGCCGCACCGTGAACTATGGTTGGGACGGAGAAGAAGAGATCCGGAATGTCAATCAAACTAGTATATAACACATGTACTCCCGAGGGCCAAGTCGATAAGGAGTGGTGATACCTTTTGGGTTCGAGAAATGCAGGATCTTGCTCCCCTCGTCTTTGAACATGTTGACCTCTTCCATGCCGATCATCGGCTGGACATTCAATTTCTTCAAAGCGGCTTGAAGTTTCTTGTCGTCTCCGGCTGGCCCTCCATTGGCTGTGAAGCCTTTTGGTTTCTTGATGACTTTCCGACGGGGTTGACCTTTGCTACCTGTTGATAGGAATGCACCCCAAGAAGAAGAAAGAAAACAAAAAATATTAGTCGTCTTTAGAACGGGGGGAAAGAATATTCCAGTATAATCAAGCTAGAATGACTGACCGACTTTGGTTTGAGCCTGAAGCTGCTTGAGTTTCTCGTTATTCATGATGAATCGGTAAGTGAGATCTGCGCCGGACACGTAATGTGATGGGAAAAAAGATGATCGAGTCAATCACGGATGCTAATAAGTGCGTTTATTTGGTATTGATTGTTCTGCTTCTGATGACCAAACATGCATTGTCCAGTCACATGCATGGCTTTGTTCGTTGGAGGGAGGCAGTTTTACCTTTTCGGTCAATGGATCCGATCGGAGCGAGCCTGATTTGGAATTCGATTAAGTCAGTCCCATTCTCAGCTTTCTGTGGTGGAGAGGGTGACTTGGTGGCACTCACTGGGAAGGCTGGCTGGTGAGTGAGTGTTTCGTCGGAAGCGTATCTAGAGTAGAGTGATTGACACTGACACTGTATAAACTGGTTCTGCGTGATCGAGTGGTCAACAGCGGCTGCCCGGGCGATACATAAACTTAGGTTAACAGCCTCTTTACCCATAACTTAACCCGCCGCATGTCATCTTCATGTGGCAGTGGCAGTGGCAGTGGCACGCCTCCGCCAGAGAGATCATTCGGGCCAACTAACATACTACTAGCTAACTTGAGCTCCTCTATCGCGAAGCGACCCTCCGAAGGAGTGACTTAACATATACCTGATGTCACACCTGAGTAGGCACTCGAAGGCCAATTTTGACACAATTTCACCTTTCGCTGCACATCACCACAGCCTAATTTGTACTTGAGTAACTTTGAAGTCATCCATTAGTGTTCGCAGGCAGCGTGGCTGCACTCTCATATATATATATATTTTTTGTATTTTTAATGCAAAATCTCGATTTTTAAAAAATCAAAACAAGTCCAGTACTCTACGCAAGCCCCATTTTCTTTTTTGTTGCATTGTTCCCGGAGGGGCGCAGCGGAGAGGGGGCAGAGGTCCAGGAGCGCGCAGCAGGGAGAGCCTGCGGAGCGCGGCGTGTGGTAGAGACCGGCTACATAGCCTGGGAAGACCGGACAAGAGACTTACCGCTCAGTACGACTAGACGGAACTACCTACCCGGCAACAGACGGCAGCACGCAGCGAAAAGCAATTTTCTGCCCCACCCACCATCCCGGGAGGCTCCTCCCCACCGGGCGCCTCCCCTTCTCTATCCTGAGGAGGAGGTTTGTGCTCCGGATCCTCACCCACCCCACAACCCACTGGCCTCAAAGAGGACAACAGAGGGGGGGGGGGGGGGGGGGGGCGAAAGCCAAACCGGGTTGGCTTGGGCTAACCTCTGAAGAGGAAGCCGGGCCAACACAAGACACAAGAGTGCAAGAGGGGCACGAAGATGGAGCCCCTGCCAAAACCCCTACTGAGGAAACTACAACCTCCCAACACGGGAGGTGGACAGTTTGTTTTTGTGGTGGTGACATTTGAACCATATCTTTGTCAATAATCACACAAAGATGAGAAAAGTCCCGTCAGGGAGCAGAGTATTACGTTGCGGTGAATGAAAACATCCTCCAATACCCAAATCCTCAAACCCGGTTTAGTAAGATGATCAACCCGCGCATGAGAATTCATGCAAATATAATTCTTTTTGGTCATGATGGTGGATACAGAGACCATCTATGCCATTGGCCCATCAAGCAACCATCAATCTGTGGTGAGTGCACATGGTCCAACTTGCTTGTAGAGCAGTGTGCCATGTGGAGTCTCAAGCCCATAATTTATTTGCAAAATTGGAGTTGCACGTTGCCTTGATAGCCTCCACAGCGCCTTGGATGCCTTTTATCATGATCCACAGGACCACACCCTCTTGGAAGAAGAGGACTTTGCAAAATCTAAACATTGGCCTTCACCCTTTGCAGCCCGTTAATTATGCCGTGATGATCATTTGCAAGAAGTGCCATGTCCGCTCCAGCTCAGGAGCGGCATGGTGATGGACTTTTGTTAGCCAGGTTCTCTGCTTGCATGAGAAGTTATGTGTTTGCTTTTTTGTTTTTTTCGGCATTCATAGTTACAGAGGATGTTTTTGGTCACTGATTACGTTGTCAGGTGTCACCATGGAAGCAAAAAAAATGGAAAGCTTTTGACATGTAACATCATACTATAGATTTAGGGTCTTGGTTAAACAACTCCCAAATTTTGGAGAAACGACTCCCAAAAGTTGGGGATGTTGTGCCTACCTCTTGTCGACCACCCAGGGACTGGTGATGGACGTAAAATCACTGCGGCGGAGTTTTGGGATTCGATTCTCCAATTGTGCCGTGCACTTTGGGAGTCGTCAAGATAATTGACAAAAATAATCAAAAAAATTAATTACTCTCTGATGAGGGGTGCCAAGTGCCCCAAACTTGAATCATAGTTAGTAGGTTGACTAAAAGGTATTTCTGGAACATATCAGCTCCAAAATATCCCTGCAATTGAATGTAGAAGTGTGCAGGTGATTATTGAGTAGGTTTTGAAAAATCTTACTTTTCTTAATGTCAAAAGCTGTAATGATTGTGTTATACACCACAGGTGCACTCTGGTGTCCCAGAGACAGAGCCCAAAATGATGTTGCAGAGGAGTCCATAGTTGCTTAAAAACAAGATCCTCCATCACAACAACATCACATCAGGTCTGTTTTGATGCTTTTTTAGTACTTAGGACAGATCTGGGCTACGCTGGGACACTGCTGTACCAGGGCTGTATCCGCATTTGCAAAGTGAACCCATGGTGTAGGAGCAATTGAGTAACACAAATTCTCACACAATCAAAAAAGGAGCCCTTTCTACTCTTTTTCAGAAAAAATTAGACCCGGGTAGTTGGTCAATGCACCAAAATCATAGCCTTCAAGTTCCAATGTAGGCGCACTGCTCCTGTCCCAGTGGCAATTTCACAGATCACTTTTTATACCTGAAATGACTTCCTCCAGAGCTCCAAAAATTTCAAAAAAATCCTCATTGGATCTCTTGAATTGTGATTTGAAGGCCAAGTCATTAGTGTATGTAATTCATACATTCAAAACCTCATTAAAAAACAACAAAAGCAAACAAAAGCAAAAAAAGCCAAAACAAACAACAACCAAAAATTTATATATACATTCTGGGAGCTCAAGCCTTGAGAGTGTCTGTTGATTATTCAAAGCATCTGTTGTTGTTTTTTTCATGCCAAGGCGGCTCCAAAACGCCGTCAGAGTTATTTGGGGATCGACTCCCATGTTCAATATTGTTCTTGGTCTAGAAACTCCCATGGGGGTTGCAGATCAAATTGTCTTTTTATTTATTTTGTAATTTGCCTGCCGACTCCCAATTCTCAAGCAGAATTGGGAGATTGACTTCCAAATGGTCCCTGAGTGGTCGACAAAGGGTAAGGACGACGTCCCCGAGTTTTGGGAGTTGTTTCTCCAAAACTTGGGAGTCGTTTAACCAAGACCCTAGATTTATCAATTGACCCTCTATCTTTCAATGGTGTAAGCGCTATGATACTGGTAGTGCAGCATAGCTTTAGAGCAACCACATCAGGAATCAAATTCCCACAAATTAGCAAAACTGACATTATGCCAGATTACACTAATCTTGGCCCTCTTTTGCATTGGTAAGGATTGGCAATATGGGTATAGCCCAATATTCATGCATTTGAGTTTTAATCCTAGATTAACAGGGTACAAGTCTGTACTGTGCTAGCTCCAGAACTGATCCTGGAGCAATGTTGCACCACACTAATCTTGCCCAATGCAGTTGATTGGTGGGATCAGCATTGCTAATCTGCAGGGATCTGGCTACCAATGCTGTTGCTCTTAGCATAGTGGGTTTTGAGAGCGCTGCACAATGCTTTTTGAAAGAGCAAAGCCGTTACTGCAATCACTATTGTTGTAACCTAGGTCACATAGCCTACTTGGCTGCGGCTCAGCCCGGAGGTGAAGGTACTTCCCCTCTGGCTAGCCACAGGAGCACCTGAGGGCACTATACAAAGGGGATGTTGATTTTTACAATGTGTGTTTTACGGGCTGTGCAACTTGTAAAGAGATTCACCCGTTAAATTTACACATGATAGGGGGTGATGTATAAATTTGCAATGCATTCTTACAATTTGCCACCTTGCAAACAAATAGGGTGCAAACACCACCCTATACAATTCATTGGGTGGAGATATTATGTCGAATTTACACCCTTTGTGCTTACAAGGTGGCACCCTGTAAAAAAAACTGTGCAATACTTGATACATATGGTCCTGTTTTCATACCAAATTGTGCTGGATTGCTTTACATTGAATTATGAGGTGTAAAATGGACACTTTAAAGCCCAAATACAATGACATTTCTATTGGGAACTAGAGAATAAAGTGTCTTTGCTGCTGTAGGGATTTTTGCAACCATTTGAGTTGAAGGGAAATGAATTGCAGAAAAGCTAAAATGATTTGAGGTCTGTAATCCAAGGGGAATTCACTGAAAAGGCCTCTCAGTGAGCAGATAGCTATCTTCTTGCCAAGAGCCCTTGGGCAGCAGAGAGTTTTTGTCTCCCTGTGAGCCCTTGGGCATCACAGCCATTTTCTTGCCAAGAGCCCTCAGGGAACTTGGCAAGCAGAGAGCTCTCTGCTTGCCAAGAGCCTTGGGGAGCAGAGATCAGGGAGGAGAGTGCTCTGATTGCTGAGAGCCCTTGGCAAGCAGAGTCAGCAACCAGAGACCTCTTGGCTTTTTTGAACTTGTGAAAAGTGTGGTATGAGTGATGTGGGAGTTGAACCCACAGCCTCATGTACTGTGAGAGTCAAACTCACAACCTCAACTTACATGAGTGATGCTCTAACCATTTGAGCTAAGTACACATTGCATAGAAATGAGTTTGAGGAGATGACACACATAATATGCAAGAGGTGGCATCTAAGTGCATTTAATATTGGCATTGTGGTACGCTGCAACTGAGCAGACAATTTACTATCAATAGGCTTGCTGAGAGACCTTGGTGAGCAGAAAGCCCTTGGTGAGCAGAGAGCTCTCTGCTTGCGGTGAGCCCTTGGTGACCAGAGAGCTCTCTGCTTGCGGAGAGCCCTTGGTGAGCAGACAGCCCTTGGCAAGCAGAGAGCTCCCGCTTGCTGAGAGCCCTTGTCGAGAAGAGAGCTTCCCCTTGTGAGCAGAGAGCTCTCTGCTTGCTGAGAGCCCTCAGTGAGCAGAGAGCTCTCTGCTGGCTGAGAGCCCTCAGTGAGCAGAGAGCTCTTTGCTTGCTCAGAGCCCTTGGTGAGCAGATAGCTCTCTGCTTGCTGAGAGCCCTTGGTGAGCACTGGCAAGAGGGACTGGAACAACAACACACAAGGTATGAGTGGTGAGACTGGATTGTGGAAGGATGAGGAAAGTGTCCTATAGATGAAAGGAGACACTGTACCTGGGACAACAACACACAAGGTATGAGTGGTGAGACTGGATTGTGGAAGGATGAGGAAAGAGTCCTGTAGGGTTGACGGCCCCCTGGGGCGCGCGCCTCACACCTGCGCCCCCGGCACGCACTTTTCCTTAAAAAACCAGAGGGGCGCGGACCCCCGCAAAAAGTGCTCCCCGGCCAGGGATACCCGTTTGGTTGGTCAAACTGAGGTGGGAATCCCCGATAAATAGGTTTTGAAACTTGGGTTACCCAATGGGGTCCTCATTTTCACCAAGGAATCTCAAAAAGAAAAAAAAGTAAAAAGTGAATTAACCCCCAGTAGCCCCTTTTGGGGCCTTAGATACTGCCCCAAGGCGCGCACTTGCTGCGCCAGCCGTTGGCGCGCCCCTGGAGGGGCCAGGTAGGCGCCCAGAGGCACACACCTTCCCAAAAGTGGCGCCATCAACCCTAGCTACACCACGGGTGCACTTTGCTTTGCCTTGGTGGGTTCCCAGAATGTTTGGCAGCCACGACCGTTATGAAAACGCACTGAGCCCTAACCCAACGTTCCTGGAACACATTGGCTCAAAAAGGCCAGTGTTCTCCAAATGTCCTGGGCCAACAATGGTTATCTGTCCTCCAATCGATTGGAAAACCATTCTGGTTTCCACTTGGTCAGAGAACATGAATCCCACCGTTTTCCCAACGCACCTGGGAAACGGACCGCATTCCGTCCTCAAATTGATTTGAAAACCATTCTGTCTTCAAATCGTTTGGCAAACGGCAAGATGATGTGTTCCCAGAACGGTTGACTCCTCCGACCGTTTCACAAGTTACAACACACTTTGATCTGCTCACAGCTGGAGCGTTGGAATCTTACAGGAACTGCAGGAGACCGCCTGGAGGCTCTCTACACAGTTTTGCACCCCATTGAGTTGTGAAATTGTGTAGAGAGCCCATGTGGAAGGGGGTATAAATTCAACTCAATTGTGCTTGCTTACACAATTGTGATGGTGGACTTGGTAGAATCGGTATCCCGATGTGGTCACAGGTGTATTGTCTGGTGTTCTAACCCAGCTTGGGACAAGTTTTTTGTGCCCAATTGTTCCCAGCCTGGGGCTGCCTTGCCCATGCAGCGCGGTTCTGTCGTTGGTCTTAAAACCAATGGCACTAGAAGGTGTGGCAACGTTTTCTGAACGTATTTTCCCGGCGTTCTGAGAACTGCTTTCCATAGACCCAACCAGACACATCGGGGCGGGCGCACCCAACAAACGTTCTGTGAACCTGCAGCTTGGCGATCTGAGAACGCTGAGGTGCACCCGCCGTGTAGTATGTGGGGGTCCTGCCACAATCCAAGTTCCAGATTCAGAGAGAGAGAAATGTCACAGACAATGACATGTGAGTAACAAGATATACAGCATAAAAACTACACAAGATGTACGCTACATCAACATGTGGGGGCAATTTCTTTGAGGAAGGGTGTTCTGGGGTTTGAGGGGCTAAGAGTTGTCCTCTAGTTGTAAATCAACCATGGATTTATACAAACAAATATCTTAGAACACTGTGAGAGACTCAATATCGTGGAATGGCTTTCAATTGTTTCATCATGGAGGAGCGGATTGATCAACTTGCTGTATTGTTTCCCGTTTTCCTTACATTGAAGTTCTTCAAAATTTGGCTCAACATCTATCAAGCTCTGCAAGGCATCTTTCAATGCTTGACTGGTAAGACATCCAAACTGATTTAACCCATTGAAAGAGAGAGATGCTCTTCGCATGTCTTGCTGATTGGCGACTGGTTTTGCACTACAAGTGTTGGGAGTTTTAAAATGAGGTAGAGGTAAAGTGTTGTTGTTTTGACTGTTTAAGTTCATGTATAGGATCAGGTAAGGGTTCTTCTGCAAGAGGTCGACTCCTGCGTAACTATCGGTCAACTTGTAATTTTCATCTTCGAAGTTGATGTCCCTTTTTCGATTTTTAACCTGAATTCCACAAAACTAAACGTTCTTTTCATCCAGACCATCTAAATCACGTTTGAGATAGATTGTAAAGATTTGGTCGATGCCTGGCTGGTTTGCGTGGCACTGCGCAGCCATACCTCGGTACATGAATTGCAACAGTTCTTCGGGGGTCGGAGTATACTTGATGAGGGAGAAATGATTCCAAAAGATCATTCCGTTTTCCAAAAGATCATTTTTTTTTGCTCGGGGCCTATGGAACCAAGATCCAAATCGTCTTTTGTTTTGCCAGTGAGAGCTTCCAAGAAATTCACCAAACAGACCGGACGTCCAGTCATTACGCCTTCTTCGCCCGATGTTGCCATAGCCTGTTGCATTGCGCGCAACAAAATAATTTGGCTAGCAAGTTCGCCTGCACCTCCGGCGGCATCAAGTCCGTGAAGCACGACTGTAATAAGGGCTTTGATGCATTAAATGCACGTGCTATCGTCCCGTAGATGATCCCCAGCAGCCGCCGCAAGCGTGAATTGTGACGGATAGTTGCTCATGACCAAATCACATCCTGGGCTGATATAATCGCAGTGAGCAGCATGGGATGCAATGAGCTCCGTGTGGAGGTGGGAGGCGCCATTGATTCGTGGCTGGATGGTGGGACCGAGGAATGCGAAGGCTTGAGGTTTGATCATGGCTGGTTGAGTAGATTCAGCTGGCTCGGTTGGCCCGCGCAGTGTATAAAAAGCCAACTCCAAAATTGCACCATAAATAACCAGGGGCAGTTGCCCTTCGGATGTGGCATCGCGAAAGTAGGCTCCAAAGATCGGACTTCCATACTTGAAGAGGCGCTCCGGAGACACTAATTCTTCCCAAGACCGAGGTGGGTTGGACGGGACCATTGCGTCAAACGAAGAAATTTGGTATATTGGGTCATAGAGCCGATTTTCACCCTCAAACTTATATCTCGCGCTCGAGTCGAATGATGATGATTTAAGACTGAAATTGGCTACGTAAGAAGTGGTGTCTACCAAAAGTATAAAGATCCCCATTCCTGTGGGTATTTCGCGGATTGTACGACGAAAGATGCGAAAGAATGATATTTCATCGCTGGGGCCGGGAGTTTGAAGGAGCGCCCTTGCTTCATCGAGCGCGAGTAGTACCCTCATGGAAGAGCTCGGGGCTATGAACTTCGTAGAATCCCTCATTGCTGCCACCGTTCCTGCAAGAGTGGCGTTTGGGCGGATGATGAATTTTCGCATTTCTTCGAGAACATCGGCGGTGAATTGTATCTGAGTTCGTTTTTCGATATCGAGTGTTCCTAAGCTTGCCACCTCCGTGTAGTCATTCCACTTCTTAAGCCTGTCTTGGATATTTTCAGTGGGATTTCGACCGCTGAAAAAATTGGCAACCACTTGAAAGATACCAGCAAGAAGAGTGGTATAATAGGTTTCATATCCGGCAGTCGTGTGAAGGATATGCTCAGCGAGCGCCGATCTGGGTGGAAGGCCCGTGGAGTTTGTCGGGCGAAGGCAAATGTAGACCACGCAGATGTGCTGCGACATTTCCATGAGCAATCGGCTTTTTCCAGATGTTGAAGGTCCAATCAGTGCCGCGTATGGCCCCATGTAGATGGTCTTTTTCCACTGGTTGGTATATTCATTGAGAGTATCTAAGATTGGATCAACAATCGTTGTGGATTTCAAAAAAGGTGACCGGTAACCTCTCTTGATGACACCACCGGAGACTCATGAGCTGTAGACTGGTCTGGTACCAACTTTTAGGATTGCCTGGCCTTCCTCCTTGGATTTGGCCTCAAGAGCTCGAAGCATGGTGGATGTTTCGATTTTAGTTGGATCGTAGAATTAGGGGGAATCTCCGTAAGAATGCGAGTTCGATGGCGGTGTTCTTCATGTCGTCGGTTTGAAGGGAAAGATTATCGATTATAATCGGAAATGTTATTTCGATTATAATTGGAAAGGTTATTTTACTTGCGTGTAGAAAGCAATACCACATGCTATCACGATGTGAATTGACAGGTTCTGGCAAAGTTGAGAAGAACTGTTCGAGATGATCAAGATACTTGCTGACCAGGTGCTCTTTGAATTGATTGAAATTGGCAGGACAGCTCAGTCAGTGACAGCTCAGTGAGTCAAGATGAATAGAATAGTGCATGTGTCGGCTGGGCCTGCATACCTCCAGCATCTTCGAAGAATGTTTTGAAAGATTCATCACTTTCCGAGTCAGCGGGGTGCAACTTTTTGTAGCGTAAGCGCAAATCTCTCATGCGGAGTTCTTCTATGTCCTCCTCGAGCTCGGAATGCGTGCGTTTGCTAATTTGTGATGGTTCCATCGTCACAGCGATTGATGAGAGAGATCTTAAGGAAGGCCTTTTGGAGTCGTACGTGGTTAGTGGATTGGGCGTTTGTTCGGAAATTCCCTGAGTTTCGTTCGTGATGGTCAGTCGTCCAATCTCATGCGGAATAAAGTAAAAATCGATACCAGTTTCTTCGTCGACGGGGCCTTCTCTTGATCTGATCGGTTTGAGCTCGCGTATGGCTTAGGAGATACTACTGAACTTTGGCTGAAGAGTATGAAATCAATATGATGAAAACACCTTCTGTATCAGTTGCATGCGTTTTCCTTTTTCTCCTTGAGGGAGAGTGAGGCTTTATGGTGGAGTGGAATACTTGCCCGTCTGGCAGTTTGTCCAACCCTGTCGTTGTTTGTTCAGCACCAATCGATTTGTTTGTTCATTCGTTCATTTGTTTGTTCGTTCGTTCGTTCGTTCATTCGTTCGTTCGTTCGTTCGTTCACTCGTCAATTGTTCGTCTGCAAAAGAAAGCCTCTGTTGAATGATACGGATGCATATTTATGTATGTATTTGTTTGTTTTATCTTTTGAGTGCATATACTTTAGCTTGGTTTGTTGATGAGTTTCATAGATTAGGAGGTTATGAATTTCATGAGAATTGAGGAAGTGCAGAAAGGAAAGTTGAACGACCCCCTAAGTTAAAGAGGCAGGTTTTGGGTGAACAACTCCCCAGATTTATTTATTAAATATTTTCTCAAACTTTTTCCGGATTTGGGATTTGGAGGTGCAACTCCGGGAAATCCACCTGAAGTTGAGCTAAAGAGATGACTCTCATCCGCAACGTCGGGAACGTCGTTTAACCAATCCTTGGGAGTCGTATGATCAAGGCCCTATTATATGAATAAGGATATACCAGTACACGTATAAAAGTGAGATGTATAACAGAATGTAAAACCATCCAGGAAGCACATCAAGACACCCGAACGAAAGAAAAAAAAAACTGATTACACTGAAGACTGGATATGTATCAGGATTCTGGTTTAGAAAGGGGAGCAGAGTCAGGGTTGATAGCACCAAAGTATTTGTTTTTTTTTTTTCAGTACAGGGGGTGGGCAAAAGGAGTGTGTTCACTTGAAGGCGCTACGGGTGCGCGGATGAAGGAGGATGGAAGCAAGCTAGGGTGGAGAGGGGGCTGAAGAGGCAGGGATGGGTACGCGTTCAGGTACGAGCTCTTGGGGCTTAGGGGGCTTGAATGCGGCGAAGTTATTGAGCGTGTTTTGTAGCGCGCGGAACAGGATGGGGTTAGCGAGTTCGGGGGTGTGCTTGTTGGATTGACGTGCTGATGGTGCGGTTGTATTGGCTGGAGCATCATGATCGTTGTCCTTCTTGGGCGAGCTGGGCGCGTCCATGTCCATCTTATCCGAATCATGGGTAGAGGATGATGGGTCTGGTACGGTCGCTGGATCCGGAGGGACTTGATCTTCCGTGGCATCCTGTTCGTGGGTTGTTTCCACTTTTTCCTTGATCTTCCAGGCGTAACTCTGCCGCGGATCATAGGTTGGCTTATGTTGACGAGCAAGGTCGAGCAGTTGTTTGAGGGAAGATAGGGATGTAAGAACCCGTGAGGATAGCGTGGCGTAGAGTGAGGGCGCTTGGTAGATTGAAGTCTTGAGAACATAGTACGACGCGATCGGATAATCTGTACATATTCGGGTCAAAATGTTCTTCATGTATGAGTAGAATAACGAGAGAGATATGTTGGTGATGATGATGATGATGATGATGATGAGGGAGGGGGGGGTAAGAAACACACACTGATCGTCGGCCTTGCGGATGCGTTTCTCAATGATAAACAAGCCTCCCTCGCGGTCAGGTTCGGGGCGAGCGAGGACGACGGCGTACTGGACGCCGATGAGCCTTTTGAGTGCCTCCTGTTCAGCGAGAGGGTCCATCTTGGGCTGCCCGGAGAACATGCTCTGCATCCGCAACACCTGGTTCGTCGATTTCCGGTCGTAGAAGGGCGACAGCGAGAAGTAGTCCATTACATTCGTCTCCGTCAGTGGCCCGTGCTCCAGTATCCACGCCATCGATCTCCATTGTACATGGCACAGGTCGCTTTCGGCCGGAATCGCCAGTCCCGCAATCGTGGAGTTCATTCTTCTTCTTTTTTTTTTTTTTTTTTTTTTTGAGGAAAAAAGAGGCAGTCCACGCGAGGAAAGAGAAGATTGTGTGCGATCGAGATTCGGGAGATTCGGGGGATTCGAGGGTTGGGCGGGGTCGGGGATTTGCAAGGTCTTAGGGCAGGCTCTTTTTTTTAGCTGAAAGACGGAATATTTATTTACTTTTATTTCATTGCAAGCATGGCAGCACCGACGAGCAACCTGGTGAGGTGAGAATACATCCCACTTGAACTTGGCATTGAGAAGAGGAACATTGCTGATGACTACTGCAACTGGACCGGAAAAACAGGCTGATCGTGGAGGCAGGCAAGGCATCGCCGTCTCCTCCCGTGGGCCCAGCGCTGGGATCTCGCGGAATAAAAGCCATGGAGTAAGCTTCGGCAGATCGCAAATGTAGAGAGAAGAGAGAGACTGACGAGGCACCTGCCCGTGACGGACATATATATCTAGTTTCTGCAAGCTGTTCAATGCACAGACCAGCCACATCGAACCCACCATCCCCATCCGCGTCAACATGACCATCAACGCGAAGGACAAGTCGTACAAGTTCAAGCTCAACTCGCCTCCAACCACCTACTTCATCAAGAAACATCTCAGCACATCATCAGCATCATCTTCCTCCGCATCCGCATCTTCCTCATCATCATCATCAGCCAAAAAATCCAGCAGCGACTCCAACAAGGCCCATTCCTTCATCGGCACACAGCTCAGCCTCAAGTTCATCTACCACCTCGCCCTCATCAAGAAATCTGTCGACCACGAGGACCTCAACCATATCCCCCTCGAATCCCTCACTCGATCCATCGCTGCCCAGGTTCAGAATATGGGCATCAAGCTTGTTCCTTGATCCCTCTAACCCCTCTTGTTCTACGTTCCTCTTCCTCTTAGAACCCTTGATACTTCTCAAAGCATTTAAAAAATTAACAGCTGGTATGAAGATGGGTATCATATCCTCATGCTCTAGAAATCAAAAACCCCCAAAAAATCTTGCAACCAAGGTGGATGGATATAAAAGGGTATCCATGTTGTGAAGACAAAAAAAAAGAGACGGAAGAAAGTTTCCTTTTTGACCAGAACCAAAGAGAGAGAACATAAAGATCAGACCAGAGGAGGATTGGCGGGCAGGTCAGATGAGTTTAAGTGAGCCAAGACGCTATCGAGGATGCGAATCATGTGAGAGATTTCGGCCTGAGAGATGATCAAGGAGGGCACGAATCGGATGATGGATTGACCGCAGCTCAGGAGCAGGAGTCCGTTCTGACGAGCCAGGGAGATGACCCGAGAGATGGTCGGGTCGCCCGGTTTCCCTTGTTGATTCTTTACCTCCACCCCCAAAATCAACCCTCTCCCTCGTACCGGCCCGGCCAACAGCCTTGGATATCGCGCCACCAACTGGCCCAGTTCCGTCTTCAACACCTCGCCCGATTCTCGCACCTGGTCCATGAAGCTTGGCTCGCAGATCCGCTCCAAAACGTGCTTGGCAATCGCCGTTTGGAGAGGTGCTCCTCTGTAACCATCGTAGCAAAGTATAAGTCAACGAAGGGAGTCGCCTTTATGATGGTCGACTCACCCGAATGTGGTACCATGGTCACCTATGTGCCCCGATCAGCGAAAAAATACAAACAAACACATCAGGACTATCACTGGAACCAAAAAAAAAGAGGGACGGGTGTGAAAGCTAACCGATGGCGATTTTCTGGGCCACTTCCTCGCGCATCATGACCGCGCCGATGGGGACCCCGTTCGCCAGCGGCTTGGCCATCGTGAGCATGTCGGGATGGCAATCGGTGGGCAGAGAGCCGTGCGCCCAGAGGTTGCCGGTCCTTCCTAGTCCACACTGTATTCGGAAAAGAGAGAGAGAGAGAGAGAGAGAGAGAGAGAGAGAGAGAGAGAGGCCGAAGGGAGAGGAAAAGGTGGTGATGAGTTGGTGGGGTGGCTATAAGGGCTCAGATGGTACATTTCTACTCGTATCTGCTTCGTCACGCAACTTGGATCTCATCATAGATAAGCGCCGCTTTCACTTCACGGCATCGGTGTCTCAAGGCGCGCAAAAAATCCTCCGACGCTTCTAAGATACCACCTTCTCCCTAATAAAAACACCTCACCCGTCTTTAGTAGGGTGGATCTAGCCAGATGAGCGGAGATCGAACTGACTTGGATGGGCTCCACGATCACCCCACAGGTATTGGAGGTGATCAACTCGGGGAGGGCATTGATGTCGTTCAAGTCTCCGGGCCTGATGCCCGGGACTAAAGGGGCAAACGGGAGCTGGTACTTGGGCTGGTTGGTCACTGAGAGGGCTCCGAACGTCCGCCCGTGAAATCCGTTCGTGAAGCATACCTTTTTTTTTCCGTTCAAGAGTCCAATTAGAACCATGATAAAAAACTTCGTTGTATATATATTGGGAACGTCTCTTTACCAGTTCGTGCTTATTTCCAGATGGGTCTTCGATCTTTCCATATTTCCTAGCAAATTTGAGAGCACCTTCCTGAGTGAAAAAAGCGGGGTGAATGTCCAAAATCCAAGAAAAACCAGAATGGTAAAAAAAAAAAAGAAGAAGATTTGCTTTGAAGAAGAGAGAAATATATGTAGGTGAGATTCAAACATACATTAGCTTCGGCTCCGGAATTGGCAAAGAAGACTTTGTGATCTCCTGGTGTTGTTTCTTGCTCGATGCCCGTGAATGAGGATGAACTGGAGCGAGGATGGAAGCCCAGTCCGCCAAACTGTTTCGTGAGGCTGACGAGAGTGCATGCTAGTTCTCCCGCTTGGTCATTGTGGTATAGGTTGGAACAGTGGACTAGTTTTTGGGCCTGGTGATACATCACTTTGGCGACTGTGTGGAAGGTGATGATGGAGTTAGTGTTTCATATATAATTTCGTGAGTTGATTATTTTTTGGTGATGTACCTTGTTCATCCGCATGACCTGAGACAGAATGTGATATAATGAGTCTTCTGACTTTTTTTTTTTTTTTTTTTTTTTTTTTTTTTTTTTTTTATGGTTGTTAAGGCCAAGTGGCTGACGGACCAAGAGCATTGACGGCTATCCCAGCAGTGAAATCTAGATATTCGCGTCCTTCGGTGTCCCAGACTTTACAGCCTTTCCCATGGCTGAGGATCATCGGAGGTCGGGCGTAGGGGGTCAGCATAGACTTGGACCATTTTTCGATTTGAGTCCTGCCATCGAGACACACCATATATCAGTCATCTATTATTTTCGTTACTTCTTTCTGGTGGGAGAGTGATTCTTACTTTACCCTTGGGGATACTGGATGGTCCGCATGAGAGAGATGGCTGAGGGATCTGATCTGGGGAAAGATGTGTATGTGTTTGTGTCAGTTGAGGTGAGAGAGTGTGTTTGACTGGCTGTTGGAGTGGTGGCTGGCTTACTGATTGTTTGAGTTGTGTGATTTTTTTCATTTTGAATAATTTTATTTAATTTTAGTGGTATTTCTTTTTTTGTAAGGGGGAAGCGGTCTTCGGGTTCGGGGATCAGGCGGGGACTCGGGGGAACCCGGGACGGAGGGGGGACACCCCCCGAGGATGCTCGGTCTGGGCCTAATGCATCCCCTTGCTTTTCTATGTACCCACTTTGAAGAACAATTTATCAAACACGAACGAGAACAGCCACGATGGGAACACCCACTATCCATGACAAGCTATTCTAGGAGAACCAAACAGAAAATAACACGCACCATCACCAGAAGCAACGAAACAGCATTATCCACAACCTCATTAAACGCACCCTGGACGCGCGATCACACAGTCACACGGGATGGCCAACACCGATCGTGGCCAAAGCCTGCGAGGGCTCTACTCGTCAACCAGCAACCAGGATCCACTCCTATCCCCCACACTCCCCTCATCAGCCATGAAATCTACCGCCAAAAAACCAGGACAAGTCATGGCCGATGCTGCTGCCACAGCCGAATTCAACGAAAAGAGATGGTTCTGGTTACCTGACGAAAAGAAGGGCTATCTCGCCTGTTGGATCATCAAAGAACACTCCTCCTCAATAACAACGAACACGGATCACGAGAATAAGGAGAATAAATTATCAGATACTGCTCAAGATGAACAGCTAGTCGAAGTGGGATGCATGGACGATAAGACTCGCACCGTCAAACTCGACATCCTCGAAAAGATGAACCCACCCAAATTCAACAAGGTGGAAGATATCGCTGACCTCACCTTCCTCAACGAACCCAGTGTCGTTCACAACCTAAGACAACGATACGAAGCCAAAATGATCTATGTCCGTCTCTAACAATCCTCATCTTCTTTTCTCTCCTATAATCACACTTACACTTTGTCTTTTTTTTTTTTTTTAATGTTTTTCTTCAAGACTTATTCCGGACTCTTTTTGGTGGCCATCAACCCGTATCATCCACTCCCAATCTATACACCTCAAGTCATCTCGCAGTATAAGAACAAACGACGCGAAGAAAACCCTCCTCACGTGTATGCAGTCGCTGAGAGGTCTTGGCAACACATGCTTGGCGAACGCGAAAACCAATCCATCCTCATCACCGGTGAATCGGGAGCTGGCAAGACCGAAAACACCAAACGCGTCATCTCTTATCTTACCGCGATCGCCAGTGCTCACAAATTTCCCGCCTCAGGGAGCGAGAACAGCGTGTCTGAAAGCAGTAGACCTACTTTGGGCAGTAGATCGAATACTAGCACACGCGTCGAAGTCGTCGATCTGGTCGGTAAGCGACTGGGTAAACTCGAACGTCAGATATTACAAGCCAATCCCATCTTAGAATCCTTTGGGAATGCTCAAACGGTTAGAAATAATAACTCATCTCGATTTGTAAGTCATTCCCTGCTTCTTTCAAGGCTACAAGGGAGGCATGTGCTCATTTTGACACGCGTCAAACCTTCCCCCCTCTCAGGGTAAATTTGTCAGGATCGAATTCAACGCGCTTGGTGCCATCTCGGGTGCCAATATAGACTGGTATCTACTCGAGAAGTCTCGTGTTACCTCTCGTAGCGAGAAAGAGAGAGCATTTCACATATTCTATCAACTGTTGATCGGTTGTAGCTCGACTGGATCAGGTGGAGGCGGAGACGAGGATCTAGCTGAAAAGTTATTACTCAATAGTACCGATCCCAAAGATTACGACTACTTGAACAAAACAAAGTTGGTAGTCGACGGGATGGACGATCTAGAGGAATGGAAGAATCTTCGAGAGAGCTTGAACGTAGTGGGTTTAAGTCCCGAAGAGCAACTCAACCTATTCAAGATTATCTCGATCATCCTACACCTTGGTAACATTGTCGTCCAATCCGACCGATCTGACGTGGCTTACATTCATTCTGGAACCGAAAACGAATCCTTGGCTAACCTCGAGCAGGCGTTCCATTTGTTAGGATTACCCAATCTGGAAGAGTTCAAGAAGAGTATTCTTCGTCCCAAAATCAAAGCCGGTCGCGAATTTGTTACTCAACAACGTAACGCAAAACAGGTCAAAGAGGAACTCTCGTCTCTATGTACTACGCTCTACGAAAAATCATTTGGGAAGCTCATCGATAAAATTAACGCCATGCTTGACAAGAGTAACAAGGGTCACCAGAATAGCCTTTCATCATTCAAATCCACTTTTATTGGCGTGCTTGATATCGCTGGCTTTGAAATCTTCGAGACCAACGGCTTTGAACAACTGTGTATCAATTACACCAATGAACGTCTGCAACAGTTCTTCAATCATCATATGTTTGTGCTCGAGCAAGAGGAATACTCCAAGGAAGATATTGATTGGGACTTTGTCAACTTTGGTCTGGATCTTCAGCCGACGATCGACTTGATCGAATCTTCTTCCGATCCCATCGGAATCTTAAGCTGTCTAGACGAAGAATGTATCATGCCTAGGGCTACCGATTTCACGTTCACCGAAAAACTGATAGGTCTGGTGGCTAAGAATCCCAATCCCAAATTCATCAAATCTCGCTTCAATTCCGCGGCCGGTTTTATCATCCAACATTATGCTGGTCATGTCGAATACCGTACTGAAGGCTGGTTAGAAAAAAATAAGGACCCGCTGAACAGTAATTTGACTAACGTACTGGCAAGCTCTAATGACAAGTTCATCGCTACCCTTTTTGAAGAGTATCGGGACCCAAGCAGTGAGTTACCTAGCTCTGCTACGGGTGCCATGAATGCAGACGCCCCCGGTGGACAAGGTGTCGGGAAAAGGCGCGGCGTGAAGCGCGGTGCGTTTCGGACCGTTGGTCAGAGGCACAAGGAACAGCTCACCTCGTTGATGAATCAACTACAATCCACCCAACCTCATTTCGTCAGATGTATTGTCCCCAATCCTGACAAACGACCCGGAGTGATTGACGTCAAACTTGTGCTCGATCAGCTACGTTGTAATGGTGTTCTCGAAGGAATTCGGATCGCGCGCTTGGGCTATCCTAACCGTCTGCCGTTTATCGAATTTCGTCAACGCTATGAAGTCTTGACCCCCGGAATCATCCCAAGTGGATATCTAGACGGAAGGAAGGCGTGTATCAGAATGCTTGGTGCCCTTGAATTAGACGAATCGGTCTATAAGATTGGTCTTACCAAGGTTTTCTTCAAGTCTGGTGTCCTAGCCGAGCTTGAAGAACGTCGGGATGAATATCTATACGAGATCTTCACCAATCTACAGGCCAACTGTCGATCGTTCATTCACCAAAGAAAGATGAAAAAGATCTTGAATAAGGCCATGTCGATTCGAACTATTCAACGGAACGCCAGAATTTACAATGAATTGAAATCGTGGCCGTGGTGGCAGCTCTATACCCGCGTGAGACCTCTACTAGCAGCTACTCGAGACGATAACGAGCTGCGGAAAAAGGCCAATGAATTGAATCAGCTAAAAGAGAAGAACGAGCGGGAAAGGCAAGAAAGGGAGAAACTTGAGGCGATGAAGAATGCCGTCGAGGCAGAGAAGCAAAGGGTCGAGAATGAGCTGGAGCAAGAGAGACTTGTCAGCTTGAATAAAGAAGAACAACTCATTCGTTCCAAGGAGATGGAGATGGCACTGGTGGAGGAACTAGAGGCCACGAGAAAAGAGCTGGAGGCACTCGAAGATCAATTCGAGAACGAGGTCAAGCTGCACCATGCCACGAAAGTGGCCGTCAAGGAAATTGATAATAGGAAAGTGGATCTCGGTAAGCAAATCGCCGAGCTGGAGGCCCAGCAGCTGAAATGGGCCGATGACGAGAACCGATTGAAGGCCACGATTACTGAGCAACGAACCCTGATCGAGAAACTTGAGAAAGAGAAGGACGAGTTGACCCGAGTGCATGAAGATCTCAAACGCCAGCAAGCTGAAAGCGAAGAAGATCTGGAACGCAGTGAGAAGAGGCTCAAGATGGTGATCGCTGACTTGGAAGGCAAATTGGAATTCGAAAATGACTCGACGAATAAACTCAAGACTAAGATTGAACAGCTTGAAAAGGATTACATGAACTCGAAAATACAGTTAGGAGAAATGAAAAAGACGATCATGGAATACGAGTCCAAGCTGAAGCACAAGGAGGCCGAAGCGGTCGGTCTAGAGAATCAGAAATCGATGGTTGTCAAGGAAAAGGAAACGAACCTCAAGCGGACGAAGGAGCTCGAGATCCAAATCGAATCACTAGACCAACAACTTGCGGATTCCAGAGGCGAAATACAGCAACACATCAGCCATCAACAAGCGATCAGCAAAGAACTGGACGAGACCAGAGCGCTCTTGGAGACTAAGTGTAGTGAAGAACACATGATGTCTCAAGTCACCAAAGCTCGTGAGGAGGAATTGACCAAGTTCAGAGAACAGCAGAATCAACTCCTCGGTGAAATGTCGGAGATCAAACGTCAAGGTAATCAAGCCGTGGCAGACATCAAGTCGGAACGTGACGAAGTTCGACGTCAGTTTGAGTCGGCTAATCAGGCGCACAAGGAGGCTACCGAGTTTGTAGCCTTTTAAATTCTTTTTGCCTCTCAATCCAAGTCGGTGAGATATCAAGAGGGTAGGTTGAGCTTAATTTTTGGCATTTGTTTGTATGCAGGCGCATTGCAGCCCAAGCTCAAAAAATCTCGAGTCTCGAGCTCTCATTACAAAAGGCTGACCGGGCCAAGCAGGCCGTTGAAATCGAGCTACAAGAGATCCGATCGAAACATCTAGAGGCCACCGATCATCTGGATAAAACGACGAAGGAGAAAGAGGGTCTCGAGAAACAACTCTCAGCAAGTGTCTTGAAGTTTCAAGATATGGAGGATGCGATGCTCAAGATCGAAAGAGAAAGATCTGCCTGGAATCGTCAAGTTGAAGATCTGAAATCTAAATTGGAAGTCGAATTGAACAAGCGTGTTGAATTAGAGCATGAAAACGTGGGCTTAGAGAAGAATTTGAAAGTGCACAAAGATACCGTATCAGAACACGAGAAGAATTCGGCCAGTTTGAGGAAGGAATTGACGCTCAAAAATCAAGAGTTACACAAGGCGATCTCATTGCAAGATAAGACGATCGTTGAACATGTACATGTGCTTGAAGAAGCCAAGAAGTATACAGATCGCCAATTAAGTGAAGCCCAGGCGTTACTGAGAGATCAGGCTGGACAGATGAAACTCCTCGATCGGACGGTGGCCAGGTTGAAAGGAGAAGCTGAAGACCTCACGAGAGAGTTGCAGAAGGAGAAGGCCCAGAACCGCCAGTCTCATGCTCAGCATCGCCGCGTCAGTGGGGCAAACGATAACAAGAATGAGGTCCACCTTTTGAAATTAAACCTCGATAAAGAAAAGGTGGCTCGGAATCAAGCCGAGGCCAATGGTTCGTGCCATTCTTCCTTCTCTTTTTCATTCAATACAACTGGGGCGTGTCAACTGAGGCGTGGCTTTATTATCTGTGTGATCAGTGAAAAAGCTACAGGCTGAGCTCCAAGTGGCCAAAGCTGGGGTCACCAGCATGGGAAATATTGGACGACGTTCGAATGAGGTCAGTACCTTATATTATATATTTACCCAATAAACTTATTCGTAAATTAACTCAAATCATTTGGTTTTCACATCCTTGCAGGATGCTGAAATGAGTGCGAACGCCAAGAAGGAATATGAGAACCGGATCGCGGATCTAGAGCGTCAATTGCATGAACGAGATGCTACTCTGAATAAGGCCACGATCGATCGGGTCAAGAAACAAGTGGAGCAACGGTATACCGACCTTATCCACTTGGTTAAGTCGGACCCCAATAAGAACGAACACGAGCTCAAGAATAAGTTGTTGGCTGAGTTGCAACAGGCTAATGAAGAGCTTGAAAACGAAATGTGAGCCTCTTGGTGCCCACTTTTCATCACATGATAAAACTATTGCAACATGCCTTTCTCGATTGACTGATGTAGTTTTATCGCTTCTCTCTCTTTTTTTGCTCCCAGGGCTTTATCTCTTGATTCATTAGGTCGACCGGTGATTGAACCGATGAAAAGTTTTGCCAATGGGGCCGCTTTCAAACGCAACCACGGCCGACCGGGTTCGGTGGCTCGGATGTCGCGAGAGATAGACCAGAATGCGATGGGCCAAGACCGGTTCAAGATGATCCAACTGGAAGAGACAATCCGGAAGCATGAGCGGGCGAACCACGCGTTGCAGGCGGACTTGCAGGTGATGAGTATCCAGCAGATCAAGTCGGACGTGATCCGGAACCACCTGGAGTCCCAGCTGAGCGGCCTGCTGCGCATCTTGAACAACGAGGATTCCAACCAATCCATCACAATCGACGAGATCAAGCGCAAGTTGAACGTCGAAAACGAGCAGCTGCAGGAGCTCCTCAAGGAAGAGATGGAGGCCAGAAACCTTGCGGAACAGTCCAGATTGAAAGGCAGCCAGAACCTCAAAGAGATTCAAAACTCGCTCACGAATTCCATGGACGATCGGTTCTCCAAACTCGAATCCAATCAGTTCAATCTCCTTTCTCAAAATCGCGCCAGTGTCCAAGAGCTGGAAACCCAGAAGAATCGTGTCGTTCGTCTTCCTTCCTCTCTCATTCGCTCGATTTCGTACCCTTACTCATCGTTCTTACTCTTTTGCCTGGCTCGATGACTTGGTCATAGAATGAGCTGCAACACACCAAGACCATGTTGGAAACAGGCAAGTTATTACCTGTATCTTGTCACAAAGAATATGGAAGGAGAAATTTACTTTTCATGATGCTCATCGTCTTTCTCTGAAACAAAAAAACATATCTTGGGGAAAACAGAATTGATGGACTACAAACAGAGATGCGAACATTATGCACAAATGATCGAGCAAGAAGCTGAAGATAAACGGCAGATGTTGGCCGAGCTACAGGAGGCTCAGATCGAAAGAGCTTCCTCTGGTGACCTCGAGAACGCCTTGGTTTCGTGGAAGCAGTACGTCCAGTCTCCTGGTCCCCTTGAATTCTCGCTCTAAATGGCAAGAATTGATCGGTGACCATGATATATCATTTTTTGTCACCATTTAGGAAAGCCGACCAGTATCGTGATCGGGTCGAGGCAGCAGAGGTAGCTCGTCTGAAAGCTGAAAAAAGCGAAGTCAGTCTTGATTCCTTGCCTGTAAATTTTTGTGTTTGAGAGTTGCCGTCAGTTGATTAATTCTTTCATCCTTCTTGTTAAAAAATCTCAGACTTTTGCCAAAGTATCGCTTGTTGACAGCGAGCGGAGAAGGGCTGAGGCGGCGGAAGATAGAGAGGCGGCCGAGCAACGGGCCCGAGTGGCTGAGCAGAGGGTGCGAGAATTGGAAGCTTACCTAGAAGACGAAGGCGGTGATTTCACCAAGGCCCAGCGGGAGACCGAGCGGACACTTGCCGAATTGAATGAGCTCAGGGCTCAGTATGACCGCGCTATGAACGACCGGGACTATACCGTCGAAGCTACTAGGCAAAGGTTTCAACACGAGCTGGAAAATCTTGCCGTAAGTCCAACACCCTTTGGATCATCAAATATTCTTTTTCTACATAATCATGAGTTGTGGGAGTAATATCTTTCTGGATTTTTTTTTCTGGATTGTAGAAAGAGCTCGAGTCGGAACGAGAAAGAACAATGAAGGTCCGAGAGGAGCTTCGCCAACTGCGCACCGAGCGGGATGAGCTTCAAATTCGAAATGACGAGAGACTGTATTCACGAGGAGGGTTCAGCAAGGAGAAGGAAAGATTGGAGACCAAGTGCGTGTTTCCTTTCATAAATATTACTCCGTTTCTCCATGTGCTCATGATTATCATGGAGGCTGATGATGCACGTTCTTTAAATGTGATTTGCGAGTGATCAGAGTGCAAGATATCACCAAAGCCTACGACGAAGCAGTGGCGGCCCAGGCTGAGCAATCCTCTCAGATCGTCACTCTGATGAGCCAAGTGCGCGACTTGAGGGCGGCCAGAGACGAAGCAGAAGCGGATCGGGCAGCCCTAGTCACCGCCAAGAAATCTCTAGAGCAGCGCTTGGAGGAAATTGGCTCGGAGTTCCTTTCGGCAAATTCAGGTATCACTCTTCATTTACTATGAATCAACTAGGCTTACCGCGGCGGGTTACTCAACTATCTTTTTCTGGTGTCTTAGGTCGGTTGTCGAACGACCGAGTCTTGCAGACCCTGCAGCAGGAGCGCAGCGATTTGAAGAGACAATTGGAAGAAAAGGAAGACCTCGTTTCGGTGGCACTTGAGCGCCAGAAAAAAGCAGAGGCCTTCGCCAATGAGTTAGTCCTCTTTTCCTCCCCGTTCCATTGGTCAACTCTTATTTAACCCCTTTTTTTCGTTTCAGTTGTCAAATGGAAGCTAATCGAGAAAGATCCGAAAGCTCAGAACTGTTGAAAGCAAATGTAGGAAGCCGCTCTCATAACTTGACATTTCAAAGTCGATAAAAACTGATTAGGATCCTAATGTCCTTTCTGCTTGGTTCTGGACTTATCTTCACAAAGACTGAGCTGGAGCGGAAGATCAAACTACTAAACCTCAAGATAGTAGATTTCGAGACGCGCTCTATGACCTCATCGCCGCGCTCGCAGCAGAACCGAAACAATCTGAGTGTGATTGAACCGAAGCAGTACGAGGAAGTGCTGAACCAGCTGGAGCAGGAGAAGGAGAACTACAACAAGCTCAGCAAGAAGGCGGAACGTAGCCTCAAAGATCTCGAGTTCAAGTTGGTTGACTCGGATCGCTCTAAAAATCGCCTGCTCGACGAAATTCAGAACTTTGAAAACAAATTGTTCAGTCTTCGCAAATTAAATTCGGATCTAGTTGAGTCGACTTTTTTTTTGTGCGGTAATGAGCGAAGAAGCTCGATTCTTTTTCTCTCATACTCATCATCCTACGCACTGCATTTTCTTGTCTACCGGTATTCCCCTTTCGTAGCAATCTTCGGAGACTGAATCACAGCTAGCTAAACGAAGGGCCGAGCGAGAAGTCGCTGATCTCCAAGAAAAGATATCCAGGTTAGTCTCTGTCTCACTTACCTGTGTAAATGTTAAAAGAAAAATGAACCGTGATTTTGGCCTCTTTTTTTTCTGCTCTCCACGTCAGACTTCAAGTCGAGTTGGAAAGGTACAAGTCGATGGGACTCCTCAGTCGCTCTCCTGGCCCTACCAGAAGAAATTGACGGCCCATCATTTGCCTGCGATCCCTCGCTCCCTCCTTCTCCTCCCACTCTCTCTCTCCATCTCTCTCTCTCTTCGAGGGGCTAAGTTCAATCTATATGGCATGTTGAACGCTTAATTGGCTTTACTATGTTTGCATGTACTACTTATAATGTTATGTTATCTTTTGGTTGTAGATGTTTTGTTTTGTGAACTTTGTATATTCTTGAGATATAATGTACAAATGTTTTGTTCAATCATTCCCTCAGGTCCCTCTCTCTACATGCCGAGCGGGTGTTAATTTTTTTGATTGTATTGCCTAAGTACCCCACACATCTTTTCCCTTTTTTCCTTTGTGCAGTTAGTATTGTGTGTCTATCTGTGTGTAATACCGCTTCATTATCAACTCTTTTGTGGTTCATTTGGTCCTCTCATTATTACTGCCTAGTAAGTAAAAACCTCTGCTAATTTCCTCAGGCCTATATCAAAATGCATTGGTCAAAGGAATGTGGCTCTCCTTTGACCAATGTATTGGATTGGTGAGAGGACTCTCAGGAGCAGGAGAGTGATACTCCTCTCACTGAAATGAATTGGTCAAGCAAGTACATTCCCTTATTGGTCAAGGGATTGAGCAATACCTCAAGGTGAAGTTTATCACAAGGAGGGGAAAAAGTAAAATGAAGAATGCAATTTGTTGATCAGGTGGATCGGATTTTGTGGATTAACATAGGATAGTAATTGAGTCAAGTGAAAAAACCCAATGATTGAATGGCAATTGCAGAACATCACGTTTCATTTTGATATGTAGTCGGAAAAAATTGTTCAAAAAAGCCATGGATTTCCCACAATCATGGAAGGGAGAAACTTTTTTTCAAAGACAACTGGGATTGAGATTGAGGTTGGCCTGACGGTGCATTCACAAGAGCATACACACGCATAAGTATGACTTTGGTCAGTTGGGCTTCCATGACGCTGACAGCAAAGACACACAAGCTCCAGTTTGAAAGTTTTGGTCAGGATTGGATTTTATTACTGTTGCTACTAGAAAGAATTGGATTATATTACTACAACTACAACTACAGCTACTATACTCGTACTACTACTAATACACTACTACTACTACTAGGATAAAAAGAGGGGGAAAAAATTGAAGGACACATAGCAGAAGTCATGGAAATATATCAAACAGACAGAGATTCTTATTTAATTGATGGATTGGTTAAAGATGTGATCATAATAGACAAATAAAGTGTTGGAAAAAACAAAAGAAAGTAGAAAGAACAAAAGAAGGTGAATGTGAAACTGGAATGGAAGATGTCATCAGAGACAAATAAATGTTGGGATTCAGCTATTGTAGACAACAGAGACCAAAAAGAAACAGAGCAGATGATGCAAACAGGTACATCATCTGTTGAGACTCAGAGCAGTAAACAGAGATCAGTCAGACTAAGCAAACTCTTGTTTATTGCTTTCAGCTTTGTGTATGAAGCACTCTATTTATGGATATAAATAGAGGTACTATCACTGTGCTGATAGACTATGTAAGAATGAAATTACTTTCAATTCACCTTCTGGATAAGAAGTTAAGTCCACACTCCTTTATAATTAATACTTTTGACATACAAAAAGTAATAACAGGAGATTTTGTAACAATGTAAATTGCCACTCTAGTAACACAGGGTGTTACAACTAGGTAAGAAGGAAATAGTAGGCAAGCACTTGAACTGATTGGCTCTTGCCAGAGGTGGGAGTCTTGCTGCTACTACTTTTTAAGGATGATAGTAATACTGATAAATGTGGATTTTATAGAGTATAACTAACAGTCCAGTGGTAAGGAAGATATGAGGAAGGAAGCTCTACACTTAAGTAGGTGGAAAATATTCACTGTGGTACTGGTAAAGTATGGTGGTTGAATAAGCTGAGGGATAAGATCCAAAGAGCCTAACTAGAACTCCTTCCTTTTATATCTTCAGAGGCCAGTCTTTGTGTGCTACAAAGGGGCATTACGTGGATTTTACTTAATCATCTATGTTCTCATGATGTAATGAGAATTTAGTAGTTGTTTAAGTACAGTACAATCTACGTCCTCATGACAACATGGTATATTGTATAGCCAATAACATCATGTGTCAACTCAAAGCAGAATAGTACGTGGGAATTACTTCCTTGGTAAGTAATTCTTTTCTACAAGTGTGTGACTTGTTAGAATAGATCTTATTTAATATTCTAACCAATTTAATAATTACTTCTTTTGGTTAACTTGTGGTTGGCACAGTCCACAGTAGGATTATTATTTCATGTATTTTAATATTACATCTGAGATGTCATGAAATAAGAGAGAGAGTATGAAATCAAGGGTATCTCTGGTGAGGAACACTACTTAATATTGCATAGAAAGTTCATTTATTTAATAATATTTACATAATAGTTAAGACTATGCAGTCCTTTGGATACTTTGTAGTATCTCTAGGGCTGACAATTGCAGATCCAAATAACGGAAGAAAAAGATTGGTAACAATGATCAGCAGGACGCCCAGATCAGCTAACAGATCAGAGAACGTTCCATAAGTAAAAGTCTCTGTTATCCAGAGCAAGAAGCAAAGAGGCTAAATAGCCCTCTGCTTACAAACCTTGCTCCCAGAAACCTCAGACCAAACTCAGATCAAATCTTGTCACCAAACCTAAGATCACACATCTCCAAACTTAACAAGGAGTAAGCAGAACAGTATAATCAACAGGAGACAAAATATGAAAACTAACCACAACATTTGTACTCTGCAGAGATTTGTTGAAGACAGTCTTGAAGACTGCAGTCTCATTATCCTCTTGCATCAGTTACTCCGAGGAGAGGTGAGAACAGAAGTTAGCCTAACCTTGATCAAGATAGAAAAAAGCTAATAAGAATGCTTGTGACACAGAAAGCGCCCATTGCAATTGTCAGGAACAATAGCGCAAATCAGTGTCACAAAGCAAAGAAGACAGGACTCAAAAAGTAAATAGTAACTCCTGTCCAGATGCCAAAGGCAAGAGTCAAGCTAACAACATTCTCAGTCCTATCTTCTAGGTTGTCAGTAGAACAAACTGACCATCAGCCCAATCAACCGCAGAGCGGATTGAACAGCTTGTAGTGTTGTTTGCAGAATCAAGAAACAGCCTCCTGCCTTTAGGTAAATAGTCAGAACTGGTTTAACATAACATTTTTCCTTATCATCATTGCTATCAAATATTTAGTTGTAACATTTTGTTAGAGCATCAAACTAAAGCAAGAAATGAAACCTTTAGTTGTGTAAAATCTTATAATAAATATAGGATTAAAAGGTGCGAACAACAAAATAAGTGAATTAAGAAACTTGAGTGATGGTTGACTCGAGTACAGCTACAGATGATAACAACCGATAATAAATCATTGAGATAATGGTGGATTAAGAATGTACTTTGAAAATGATTTTTGCGCTTTGCTGTGAAGAGAATTTTGGGCACGGCAATCCTTGAAACTTGACAGAGTCCACGGGAAAGTAGAATACGTGATCAAAAATGACCAGGCTGGCTTGCTTTGATGCCAATTTTGACGTTGGTTTATGAGGTGGAAGACTCGGGGGTTTTGCAAAGCTTCAGGTATTAGGCGCCCATCTCTCCCAGCCTTGGAATTAAGGGTGTGTGACAAATGCTTTGTCATTGGACACGCGAGCAGAGGTAGAAGTTTGATACTCTGGTCAAAAAGGTTTTTCAGCTTGTTTCCAAGTGCGATGTGGCCCTGGATGATAGTCATCTGATTCCGAATGGTGCTTTGAATGTCTTGAAAGCGTCTCCAATTTATATTTTGGAGTTGATGTGAATCATCGGAGCAATTTCATTGTGATAAAGGCAGACTTCTCATTTTCTCCCTCTAGCTGAATCACCACCAGCTTGTGATAGGTTTGATTGAGAAGTAAGAAGCGGAGGAGACAGAACTGGCGGAAGATGAGGATTCTGAGTAAACCGAGGGCGCCTTTGCCGGGAAAGAGCCATGGATGGTTCCGCGGAGGTAAAGAATGAGCTCGACTTCTGCTTCTCGATACCAATCTTGTTGGATGATGCCAATTGCTTGGGCATCAGCAGCAATGTCGACCATGGGCTTGAGGGCTTTTGGAGAGAGAAAGGAGGTAACCAGGATGGGCTCTGCTATTTTTCTGAAGAAGTGGCTTTCATAGGAAGGGAATGAGAAGTAGGTACTTTGTGCAGAGTTGCATGACATCTTGAAAAGTATAAAAAACTTCTAGTTGCAAAAGAAAAGGTTCAGTCCAATCATCTCTCTATCCCCAAGGCAACGATGTCAAAATAAACCTACTGAAGAGGTACTTTTTAATGTTAAAGTTGTAAAGATGCAAAGTGAAGATTCCACGCGGCAGTAGACAAAGATGCTTGCTTGCAATTGGTAATTGCAAAAACTGATGAAGCACGCGGGAGGAGATGAAGGTGTTTTGGTGATTGAATACTGCAGATGGTTGAAACCATTGTGAGTCTTTTGAAGCTGGGGTAATGGATTGGAAGGATGGGGATTGAAAGCAGTTCAGTGACCTCCTTTTATAGAAATCACCAGCAAGAATCCACCAAGCTAACGTGCCTCCATCCATCCACCAATGATTGCAGTGGCCTAGCCCAACCTGATACATACATCCAAGATGAATTTTGTTTCAAACTGAGGTTTAGCGGCGCAAGAGCTCACAAGTTCAGTTTGGCCTGGGTGAGCCTCCAAGGGTAATATGGATGCAAATGTAGACTGACTTGAAAGCGGCACTAACAGGATTAGACCTCCACAAACACACAAATAAGAAATCAAACACCATCTGCTGAGCTGTGATTGGTTGGAGGTTGGACAACGCAGCGTCCATGAGCCGACGACTCACATCAGTGCACAGGCCGGTGCACCAGCTAGCTTACCGACTGCTCATGACCATCCATTCCGGCCCAGCTTGTCAAAATAGAGCACTGGGGAACTTGCGGGACTTGAAGAGCATGCATATCCCAAACATTTGCAAAGTCGCTGGTTACAAGGGCGGTAACTTGGTTTGTTGTTGCCCTCCTGGACAGGCCGACAAATCAGGTGTCCTGGCCATTTTCTAGGTCAATAAGCCAGAATAATTCATGTGCATAAATCAGCCAAGTTGCATGATAGAGCTAGAAATTAAGGTTTATCAAACTTTGGAGCCACTAGTCCGGTTCACGACCCGCTGTTTATGCTATATTTTAGCAGCTTTTTATTGCTGCATCAGCAACATGCAGGTCATAAGTTTAAATTGGACCTTGCATGATGCTTCAAGGTTTGGGTGAGTGATCCCAGCCATTATGCAAGTTTTGATGCACAGCACGCTGAACAACCATGCATAAACTATACAAAAACAAGCAGGGGGTCATAAATTCCAGCAAGCTGAAACCAGCGGGTTGTGAACCGGACTACTATGTAGTGATATTTTTAGGTCCCGCGTGTGGGAGCCGCCGGGAAGTTCAGGGAGTTGTTGGACTTTTCAACCTAGAGTTGCCGCCCATCTAAACTTGATGGTTTCAAGCGAGATAAAAATAGTGTCTCCCGAGTGCTGCACCACAACTTTTGTCTGTTTCATACGGGTTGGTTGGCAAATGGCCTCTGCCAAGTCTCGGTAAGCTGGTACGTTGCTCTCGGTTTCCACGGAAAACATTGTTGAGATAAATCTGGGACAGCAGAGAGGAGTCAATGGTGTGTTGGAAAGGATGATTTATTTCAATGACAAAGAGAAAAAGAGAGAAGAAGAAACAGAGAGAAATGACTAACCTGGGACAGCAGAGAGGAGTCAATGGTGTGTTGGAAAGGATGAAGAAAGGCCTTCCAACACAAGCTGCCCCAGGTTAAATACACGAGTGAGAATGAAAAAGAAGAAGTGAAAGACATATGACATGAAAGTGAAATGAGAGATTGAGGCATGAAACAGAAAAATGAGATGAGCACTAGATGCGCATTCTCAACACCCCCCCTTGCTGAGAACTCGAGTGGAAAAGAGATGAAGCTACTGAGGACAGGGAAAAAAAATTTTGGAGATACAAAAAAAAAAACTACACAACTCCAAACCGGGCCCGGTGTTTTTCCAAAAGAACTCGGGAGAGGGGTTTTGTCAGCATATCTGCTAGCATGTTGTGTGTCGAGACATGGAAGATCTTGACTCTTGAATCCTTAACGCATTCCCGAACAAAATGATACCTTGCATCGATGTGTTTCGTTCTTGAGTGATGTTCGGGGTTGTTGGCTAGGGCTTCGGCCCCTTCGTTGTCGACATGGAGCGGCAACGCTTCTCAAGGACGAAGGCGAAGTTCAGTGAGGATGTTCTGAAGCCAAATGCCTTCCTTGCAGGAATCAGACAAGGCCTTATACTCAGCCTCTGTGCTTGACAATGAGACAGTCGCTTGTTTCCGAGATTTCCAGGAAATAGCACCATCGCCGATCCTGAATGTGTACGCAGATGTTGAGCGACGATCCTCCCTATCTTCAGCCCAATCTGCATCGGAATACCCACTACAGACAAGAGACCCGCCGAGCCGTAGACGAAGGTGTTTGGTGGACACTAGATAGTTAAGAACCCTGACCGCTGCTGTCCAATGAGAGGCGGAGGGGTCCTTCAAGAATTGTGATAGCTTGTTCACGGCAAAGGAAACATCCGGACGCGTGCATTGCGCCACCCATAAAAGGGACCCGATGATTTGGTTGTATGGCCCCGGAGAAGGTTGTTCATTTGGTTGTCTCTGGCGAAGGTTCTTGAAACCGGAATCCGTGGGGGTCAAAACAGAGGTTGGACCGTTGGGGAGGAACCGAGGAATTAAGTCTTCAATGTAGTGGCACTGTGACATGAAGAGGAGTTGATTTTCAATATCCCTCGTGATCTTAATCAACAAGAAGTGGTGCAACTCCTCGTCCGCACCTATCGTGAACAGAGCGCCAAGGGATTTGATGAGAGAATCCACGTAGGTTGGTTTGCCGACGATGGTCAGGTCGTCCACATGTACAGTAACCGCTGCTATGAGTTTGCCGTCCTCCAGACGGAAGTAGAGAGTAGGGTCGTACCGAGACTGAGATAGACCCAAACCCACCAGACCAGAGTGCAGTTCCTGGTTCCACTGCCGGGGCAACTGCTTGAGACTGTATAACGACCTCGAGACTTCGCACACGTAGTCAGGATGAGCCGAGTCCTCGAAACCGACCGGTTGCTCCATGTAGATCGGCTCGTCCAGTCGAACGTTTAAGAAAGCAGTTTTGAAGTCGACTTGGCGACCTTTCCACTTCCGGACCGCCAGAAGGGTACATATCAGGCGAAGGGTCTCCATGCGGAGGGTAGGAGAGAAAACCTTGTCGTAGTCGAGGCCCTGAACTTGGGTGTAGCCCATAGCAACCAGGCGAGCTTTCAGCTTCTGAATAGTTTTGTCCGGACGGCGCTTGACTTTAAAAACCCATTTAGACTTGATAATCTTCCGTTTGTCTGGCCGGGGGACCAAACGCCAAGTCTCCATTCCCAGGAGTGACGAAAACTCCTCACTAGCAGCTTTCAGCCAGCGGTCCTTGTTGGGAGAACGCTGAAGTTGGCGCCAGGTTTTCGGAGTGTTGACATCCTCCGGGGCGGTTGCCGATTTGGACCAGTTTCCAAGGCGGTCGGGTGCCTTTCTGGACCTGTTCTGTCAGCTTGCTACTATGTCAGAGACAACCTGACAAAAGTAACATAAAAAGAGACATTATTACCACAGTATTAAGACCCATTAATATGACTAATAATGTATAAAAAACTTAGTTTACTTATTTTTATTCTATAAACTTAGCAAGTCCTAGCACCATAAAAGAATAAGTAATAAATTAAAATAAAAAACTACTTTTTACAAAAAAACTGAATAACTTCTAAACCTTGAGGATAACTTAGAATATTATATCATATTCTGAATCCTCATGCAAATTAATGTAGGGTCCCTCACTGGAAGTACCCCTGAATTCCTACTCCTTCACCTTGAACCAATTACCCGTAAGAATTGGCCACACTTATGTGTCACAGATGACATTACACACGTATGTACTTGTTATATATACATACCATATGTGAAATGACCAATTATGGACTTATGATTGAGGTGTTGTGTATAGTTTAGAAGTTAGGCCCAATTGGGGTTTAATCCTCCAACCCCGCGCGTGGATTATATAATCCAATTGGAAATTGGCCAAATGCGTGGAAATAGCTAATCCCCTAGTTACCACACGTGTACAGGTGTAACTAGGGTACTAGTAGATTCTACGTGGTTTATTTACAAGGTTTCATTAATAAAAACCTTGAATACATAAGAGTAACATAGCCAGCGTGGCCTTTGATGATTGGCCATAGCCATTTGTGGCCCATTTGCGTCATTTGTGGCCCATTTCAGATACAAATACACGTCAGTGTTGCTATGTACCTTAGTTACAATGACCAAATAGGTTATTAAGGTCATTATGAACACTTGTGACGCTGAAATAATGATCAGCAGTGCCATTGGGATGAGCCTTGTTAGTGCCAATCTCCCAAATTGGCCACATTGCGCTGAAAACCAGTTACTACACGCACACAGGCAGAAAGGTCCTCCACTATGAGTGAAATTAGTATATATAGAGCCCTCTTTCCACGCCAAAAGTTGTTCATCATCATCAATTATTATTACAGTCAATCAGTTACGCCGTGTCCTGTCCTTATTTCAGTTACTCTGCTCTGTTTTGCCTGTTTTATCCTTGGTGTTCTTATTAAATCAACCATCCTACGTGACCAGCTCCTGCGCAGAAACCATCCAATCTACCCAGCAGCTCTACTTCACCCCCCTACGTGGCTTTTTGGCTTAAAAGAAGCAATAGTGAGTACTTCTTTTATCCTTCTGTCCCCATTCTGGTTCCTTAATTGGAAAAGCACTTTGGTACCACCTTCTGTTACGCAGAAACCCATTGTTTGCTTAATCAGATACCACCCTGCTTAGCAGATCTCTGATTTAGAGGGCACCTACAAACACCCCTGCGCCAGCAGGCCCCTCTATAAAAAAGAATTATATTCTTTTTATTTTCTTTCTTTACTACTTTTCTACGTGAAAATACCCCACTCTACCCATCATTTGCACTCTTATCACCTTGTGTAGCTAAAAGGTACTAGCCCTTGGCATCACAGAGGCTGACAATTGGGGGTCTGGCCGGGAAATTACCAATATCCACTCGTGGTAATTTACTCCTGGAACTTACTCTTCTTACTTTTGCTTTTCACTCACGCAAAAAATTACCAAACCACTAAAAAATCATTTATAAAATAAATCCACTAAAAAATATCCTTCTACGTTATTTTTTACACTTTCTTTTAGTGAACCAATACACTAAAACTCTCATTTCCACGCCTGAATTTGTTCATCCACCTTTTGACCAAATTGCCCACTTTGAATTAATCAAACATTATCTTAAAGTCCTCAGATTGCGCAAAGAAGAGGAAATAGCTAACTATCAACCTTCTGATTGGGAAAAACTTACGCCTACAGAACAGTTCCAACTTGCTCTTTTTCACTCTCACCAACGTGCTCAACAGGACACAGAACTTCTCATCAAACTCAACTCCATCAACAGGAGGAATCAAGAGAACAAGAGGCGTGCAGATTTTCAAAGAACTCTAGAATATAAACAAAACTTTTACAATAGTCAGTTTAATTCTTCTTTATCTCTAAATAATGATGAGCGTGAGCGTGGCGAAAAACATAACTATACCTGAGATCAGCGGGCACGGAGCGAGGCGGAGTGAAGAGTTCGTGGAAGGATGAGGAAAGAGGCCTTCCACGTCCCGCTGTCCCAGGTAGACTAAATAACATGTGACATGTGAATGAAAAAGGAGTGAAATGTATGTAGCAGATAAAAGACAAGAAAACACTAGTTTGACAACCTCAACACCCCCCCTTGCTGCATACATGAAAAGAAGAGAGAAAGAAATGAGAAAATTAATAGAAAGAGAAAGATAAAAGAAAAGAAGTTGATAAGGAGGAAAACAAAGAGAAGGAAAGAGACAGAAATTTATCAATCAACAATACCAAACATGTGACAATGATGTTCTAAAGAGACCCGGGAAAGTGGCTTCGTTAGCATGTCCGCTAGCATATCCTTTGTGGACACATGGAGGAGAGTGATTTGATCTTCTTGAACACATTCGCGAATGAAGTGATATCGAGCGTGGATGTGCTTCGTTCTTGCGTGATGTTCGGGGTTCTTAGCAAGGGCTTCGGCGCCCTCGTTGTCGACGTGGAGAGGTATCGCAGTGTCAGGACGTAGGCGAAGTTCGGTCAGAATGTGCCGAAGCCAAAGAGCTTCTTTGCAAGAGTCGGAGAGTGCTTTGTATTCAGCCTCAGTGCTAGACAGCGACACTGTTGCTTGCTTCCTGGACTTCCAGGAGATGGCACCGTCTCCTATTCGATAGGTGTAGGCTGAGGTGGAACGACGGTCGTCTCGGTCTTCCGCCCAGTCCGAGTCGGAGTAGCCGGAACACGTGAGACCGCCGCCTAAGCGGAGTCTCAGAGAGCTTGTTGAGGTGAGATAGTTCAGGACGCGGATGGCAGCGTGCCAGTGCGCTTCGGACGGGTCGCGAAGATGCTGGGAGAGTCGATTTACGGCGAAGGCGATGTCGGGGCGGGTACATTGAGACACCCAAAGCAAAGATCCTATCAGTTGGGGATACGGGCCGGGTGACGACGGTTCAGACGCTTTACGATGAGAAAGACTCTTGAAATTTCCATCCGTAGGCGTAGCTACCGTTGTCTTCTTACCGGCAAGAAAGCGAGCGCATATGTCTTCGATGTAGTGCGCCTGGTTGAGATAGACGTACTTGTTTGGGACGTCCCGAGTAATTTTGATGGAGAGGAAGTGATTCAACTCCTCATCGGCCCCAATTTTGAAGCGCTTGCCTACCGAGGATATGATAGAGTCAACAAACAATGGCTCGCCAACAATAGCGAGATCATCTACATGAGTGGTCAGGGCACCCACGAGTTTACCGGATTCGAGCTTGAAGTAGAGCGTTGGGTCATACGTGGAGTTCCGGAGACCGAGATCAAGTAGTGCGTTGTGGAGTTCGATATTCCATTGGCGCGGTGACTGCTTGAGGCCATAAAGAGAACGGTTAACCTCGCACACCCAGTCAGGGTGCTGAGGATCTTCAAAACCCGGTGGCTGCTCCATGTAGACCGGTTTTTCTAGATGTCCATTTAAGAAGGCGGTTTTGAAGTCGACCTGGCGACCTTTCCATCCGCGGCTTCCTAGCAGACTGAAGATTAACCTGAGAGTCTCCAAACGAAGGGTGGGTGAGAAAACCTCGTCGTAGTCGAGACCTTGAACTTGGGAATAGCCCATGGCGACCAGCCGGGCCTTGAGCTTTTGAATGCTTTTGTCGGGTCGGCGTTTCACCTTGAAAACCCACTTGGACTTGATGATCTTGCGTTTGGCGGGTCGGGGGACAAGCTTCCAGGTCTGCATGCCGAGAAGGGAAGCAAACTCCTCATCGGCCGCTTTCAGCCATTTGTGCTTATTCGGGGACCGGAGGAGCTGACGCCAAGTCTTCGGGGTGTCAATGTCAGTGTCGGCGCAAGCTTGCTTGGCCCAGTTCCCATAGCGGTCAGGGACTTTGCGGTCGCGGCCAGATCGTCGGCGAGGTGGCGAGGGCGGTGGTTTCGGAGGAGAGACCTGGGTTGGTGGCGGTGGTAGAGAAGGAATTGGCGGCGACTTGAGAGGGGAAGAAGGGGGGGGGGGGAGGGGCAGGAAGGGGAGGAAGGGATATCACCGATATTTCTGAGGGAGATGGGGACGGGGAAGGAGTGGAGACAGGAGACGGAGATTGTTCGGTAGGGGAAGACGGAGAGCTTGGTATCTCTGTTGGAAGCGCGGGAGGGGAGGTGTTGAGAAGGGAAGAGATTGGTGCTGAAGGTGCAGGGGCTGCCGGCCAGTCAATTTCTACCGAGAGTGGAGATGGAGAAACGTTTAGCTTTGAACCGTACGGGAAGTTGGAGTCA